>JAMKCH010048504.1:0-84039 GCA_023653785.1 Ophioderma brevispina
CCTGTAGAGCTCTATGAAAAAACCCTAAATCGCCATTAATATGCCTAGTTTGATTCCTCCAAAACCCTTGATGAATCATTCAATTTTTACCAGACGGCAAGAAGACACGTTTAAAAATAAATCAATATTTTGCTGGCTCTGCGACTTTTAGTCGTAGCAGAAATTTGGAGAAAATGCATTTGAAAATTCATTTTCACGCCATTTTCAAAATCCCATAAGACGCTGAGAATGTTATTATTCAAATTTAGTATCATTCGCATGTATATGGGGTCCTACCACGCCTAGTGACTTCGCCACGAGTCCGAGTACGAACGTATACAACGTACACGAGACTAAAACTTACGGCGCTCATGCAACAGTACACAACGTATACCCGACGTATGACAGGTCCTGGTCATATCGCACCACATTGCTCAAATATCCTTTCCAGACCTGATTGTTCATAGTTGTGATCGCCTTTTTTCGTGAAGTTAACGGATAAGATTCGTTTAAGGGTTTCATTCGCAACCACAAAAATATTTGTATGCCATAATTTTTAAGATATATTTTCCATGTTCTTATGGGGGGTGGGGGGTTTTTTATTTTGTTGGGGGTTTTGCATTTTTTAATTTGCCCATTTTTTTCCCTATATTTGGTTAAACTTTTATATCTGGTAGAATAGATCATGGGAAACCCAAAAAGTAATTAGCTACATTTTTTTTTGTCGATGGTGCAAGGGGGTAGCCACAATTTCAATGGCCGCCATTTTTTTCAATTTTTAGCTTATTTTGACGTAAATAATTTTCAAGTTTTATGAAATTTAAAAAGAGTTTATTATTTCTGTGTTAATTCATTAATATCAGTGATGAATACCATTAAAATAACATTTCGATAACTCTTAAATTAATCGTTCCAGTTTGGTGGCCATAAAAATTCAAATGGCCGCCATTTTGACAATATTTTGGTTTTTTTGAGTATGTATTGCTATACACTTTTTTGTTCTTTGAAATTTCTTACATTAAAGTAGTTACATTAAATTACAATATAGTAGTATCACAAATAAAATTTAAGTCATCTTTACCATGTGTTCAAATCATTGCATTCTTGCATAGGAATTTTTTGTTCGAAATATACCGCATTTTATTTTCAGTGTTCTTCTTTTTCTTTACTATCAGCTGCATATAATGTCTCAGAAACGAACAGTGGCCATTTCTCATTTTTTCTTTACCGCAGCCCCCCCCCCCCCACCACGGAAATACAAATGGGCGATTTTTGGCAAAAATCAGCGATTTTTTGGGGCCACAATTGGTTTAAAATCTCAAAATGTTTGATATTATTGTGCCCAATCCATTCACTTTTGCCCAACCCCCCTCCCTCCAGAAAAGAGGTCTGGCCCCGCACTGGAAACGACCCGCAACACAAATGGCATAAAAATCATAATAAAAACATGACTTTACACTGAATACAAGGCAGTCTCGTAGTAGCAACTTGGCAGTCAAATGGACCAGGTACTTTGAGGTTTCACTGTAGTTGACAATTTTGTCCCCCATTTAACATTAATTGGGTAAGGTTGAAATTGAGATTGTTTAATGTAACGGATGATGTAATCAATGAGCTATTGCATCTGTGGAACCAACTTAAGCATGGTATGTGCTTCTGAGGGTATTATCTCTGTTTAATTCAAGAACCAACCAATAAATTCAATATGTGCTGAAGGATGCTTATCGTGTCCAAACACAGTGGTTCTCAAATATGATCTAGCCAGAGATGGGTGCAATGTCTAGCTGCTTCACTGAAATCCCAAGGTCCTTGTCTGTGCAATGTTGTTGCGCCACCAGTGCGCAGACCAATAGATGTTTCATTGTCATGCTTGTGTAAGCGTTGTCCCAAAAAGGCACCCACAGGTAGTGTCCCTTATTGCTGTCTCATATAGCCCTTTCTGCAAAGAAACCTTAGATTGGCCACTTCTGGTTCTCAATCTGTTGATGCAAAAATCGACCATCCTCCCCATGAAGCGCTCCAGGCGGATTATACTCAACCAGGTTCAATTACCGATACATTCTTGGTCGATAGCAAGTCTTTCTTTCCAAAGGCGACTCTCTTCAACTCCTTAGAGACTGTTTTAGGGGGGGGACTTTGGCTTAAGAAACTCTCTCTCTCCTCCATCCTCCATCTCTCTCCTGATTAAAGCATGGAAGAGCTGGGGTTCTGTCTGTCAAGGGTGCTTCACATTAGATACGTGGCAGCTACTACAATCTTGCATGCTCGCTACACACTACTACTATGTCTGGTGGACAATCGAGTATAAGTTCTCCATTGGAGTTGGGCGAAGATATCCTGCTAACAGAGAGGTGTCGAGCACGCTCCATTGGGAAAAATAGTCTACGCCAAGCAATCCTTTGATGAACTCATCAAGCGAATCCTGGTGAGTTCGCCAAAATCTAACGGAGTAAGCCATTGTGAATTAAGCAGCTGCTTGATAGATCGACGAACATACTCCGGTTACCGACCCTTCTAGAAACACCAATTTGGCTTGCATGAATTTTCCTGCCGGAAACCTGCTTGTTCTGGATGAAGTGCTCTCCTCTATCACAGGTACGATACATCGAACAGGAGACGTTCAAAGAGTTTGGAGGTACGGCTGAGGATGATATTAGTCGAATAGCTCTTTGATGAGATGGAGCTTGCCCAAGCTTTAACGAGTGCCATAACATGTGCGTTCCTCCAGATCTTTGGGAACTGTGAGAAATAAGGCAAGCAATTGTAGAGCTCAAGAAGTCACTCCTTTGCTACTAGACCAAAAGTTTTTTTGCAGCTGCTCATTTTTAGATGTTGTCACGGCTACGGCTTTTCCTGGTTGAAGTTAAGTTCCCACCGGTTTTCATTTTAATCCATGTTGAAGGGATGAGTGAAACCGGATAGCTACTCTTTCGCTTTCGTGTGAAGTCTTCTGGGCTTCTTGTGGAAACGTGGTGTTGGGTGTAAATTTGGCTGGAGGCTCTGTTGGATCCCTTGAAGCTTTCGGAATGAGACCACTGCCTTCCTTGCTGTTCTGGGTCATATCAGTGGAGTTCAATTGAGGTATGCCCAGTTTTTTCCTTTGGAGACCCCTCTGACACTTCCGCACCTTTAGCAGTTGCTTTAGCTGACGAAGGATCAGCTTCAAGCATGGTAGTATACTCTGGAGATGTTTGCCAGCAATCCTTGGAAAAGCCTGCTGCATATTCCGTCCGACAAGCCCCTGTGTAGGAAGCTCAGGCAGTAGTGTTCACTAGTTGGGGGGGCAATTGTGTATACTTTAGTTTACTGTTATGGTAGTTACGTTACTGGGTTTTTGTGCAGCATTTCAACGTTCTTGTCCACGTTATCAGTGAATCCTTTGGCCAGTTTGTTTCCCTGCTTAAAAGGCACTGTAGCGTTAACATGAGTTTGAATTGGTCAATGTATAGATTATTGGAACAGATCCAGAACAATCTTCTCCACACAACTTAGAGATGTTTTGTGCTTACAATAGCTCGATCATGGTTTGGTAACCCTCCCTTCTCACATGTCCCTTTAAAAATATGGCGGCAGCTTAGGTCGTGAGGAGAGGTAGATGCTGACTGTCTAACCATTCTTCGCCAGCTTGTCCGTCTTTATTGGTTCTTTAGCCCCATGGGTAATATGGCTGTTGAAATTCCAATGAGAATGAAGTTTGATCAAATTCCCAGATTGAATTGAGGGTGTTTGGAATCTACTGATGGATGTTTGTAAATGAATGTACATGTATCAGGAGCTTATCTCAATTGGGGGGACTTGTTGTCAACGATATGAAGGTTGCTTCTACAATTATTGAATTTATGTTGGTCTTGAGTTTAACAGCCTAAAGTAATACCCCTAGAGCACCTACCATCTATTGGTTCCACATAGGCTATAAATCCTTTCTAAACGTCATCAGTTACATATACACGTATCAATCTCCCACTTCAACTACCAATTCATGTCAAAGGTGATAAAACTTTCAACCTATCAGTGCATCTCAAAGTACACATGGTCCATTGGAACTGCCAGTTTGCTAGAGACTGCCTCTATTCCAACTAGCAAGTATAGAAAGTCAGCAGGTCTAAGCACATTCCAGCTTTCATAACAAAATCTGACTTCAGTTGTGAAGTATGTTTGTATTCTGATTGTTACATGCCATTTTGTTGCGGTCGTTTCCAGCGGCGGCTGCCAAAATCTCTTTCGGGGGGGGGGGGGCAAAGTTGAAAATCTGGGGAGCCAAAATAAAAATGTTGAGATTTTTAAAAAAACAAATTTTGGCCCCAATCGCAAATTTTGCCAAAATTTGGATTTTTTTGGCCCAAAATTCGCTGTTTTCTTTGTCAAATTTTGAGATTTTTGGCCTCCTAAATCACTACATTTGCCAAAAACTCTGTAATTTTCTTGGGGGGGAGGGGGTGGCAAAACTGGGTGTAAAGAAAAAAAGATGGAGGGGGGGGGGATGCCCTCACCTGAGCTGCTACTGTCATTTCTTTTCTCATTACATTTATTATGGTAAGAAAAGAAGAAACCTTAAAATAAAGGGCGTCATTTTGGAACAAAAGTCCTATCAAGAATGCCATGATTTGAAATCATGGTAAATAATGACTTAATTTTTATTTTTGATATTTAAATATATTGGATTTCTCAAATATTTACTGTCAAGAAATTTCAAGAAACAAAATTGAAGTATATACCATAATAACTCAAACGCAAAAAATTATCAAATGGGCGGCCATTTTGAAGTTTTGGCCGTCAAACGGGAAACGATTAATTCCAGAGTTTTGAGATGTTTTATTTTAATGTTATCCCATCACTGAATTAAGTGAATAACACATGTAAGAAAATCTTTAAACTTCATAAACCTTGGATATTAGTCAAAATAGCTAAAATATTGAAAACATGCGCCATTTTGAAATTGCTGGCTGCCCCCCTTGCACATCAAAAAACATGTAGCTTAATTTTTACACTTCCTAGGGTCCTACTCTACAACCATATGAAGTTTTTATCAATATACAAAACAAATCAACCTTCCAAATTCCTAGACGTATAGGGGGGAAGGACGCCCGATGTTCGATACTATTTGGGATTTTGAAGGTTCCAGGCTCCTGTGGAGCCTCTATGAAAAAATCCCGAAATCGGCATTAATATTCATAGTCATAGTCATATTCATAAAGAAACTTTAATTTAAAATTCAATTCAATTTTTACCATACGGCAAGAAGACATCGTTTAAATCAATTTTGCTCTGCGAACTTTAAGTTCGCAGAAGAATTTGGGAGAAAATGCATTTGAAATTCATTTTCAACCCATTCAAAAATCCCTAGACGCTGAGAACGTTATTTAGTCAAATTAGTATCATTCGCAATGTTATGGGGTCCTACCACGCTATTGACTCCACGAGGGTCCGAGCACGCACGTATAACAAACGTACCAGACTACGTACGCGCTCATGCAACACCACTTATACCCTCCGTATTGACATGATCGGCTCATATCGCACACATTTGCTCAAATATCCTTTCCAAGACCTATTGGTTCATGTTGATCGCATTTTTTTTTCGTGAAGTTTTATTTTTTGTTTTTGTTAACGTAAAGATTCGTTTAATGTTGTGGCCTTTTGCAGTTAACCGTTTTTTTGCACAGTAGGACAGAAAAATGGCCCTATCATGAGCTTTTAACACCATTGAATCTATATACATTTTCTGGGCATTTTTCAATTGCTAATGTTCGGGGATGCAAATAAATCCGACCTTCCCACCTGGAAGTCAGCATTTTGCAAATAATTAGTAACCCAAAAGTAAAATTTTTTTTTTTTTTTAATTCTTTGAATTTTTTTTTAAAGAGCTCATAATTCAACTGATTTTGGTAGGTAAAGGTGTCAACATACCCAAAAAAAAAGGAAGTTATCGTAGGTGGCGGGGATATTGGGTTTTTCGGAGTCCAAAGGTTAACAACCCTGGTCAAATTTAGAATTGATCCAATCATGTTGAAAAGTATACCCAGTTAATAGTTTAATCATAAGATTCCAAAAAGGTATAGTTTGTACTATCTCCGGCCGAAAGTTTTGGAGTGTTAAAGCTAAATACAACAAAAATCCATAAAAAATGGTCAGTTTCAGTTGTACATGGGTAAATTTAAATTACCCCGTTTTGGATAAAAAATGGTGCCAATTATTGATGGAGCTCATTAGGATTAAAATAGAGGAATAGTTTGAACTGTCTTAAATGCTTCGTTCCCAATGTAAGGGGCACCAAAGTCAACATCCATGCATTCAATGGGGCTTGACCTTGTTTACCCTACTTCGGTAAGTAAGCCTTTAAGACACCCAAAACTATTCCTTATTTTTATCCTTTGAGTCCGCATAATTTGCACCATTTTTTTGCTAAATCGAGTAATTTTTAAATTGACCCCTGTACGACTGAAAATTATCCTTTTATTGCTTTTTGCTTTCTTAGTAGACCTACTCCAAACCTTTAAAGGCCGCAGATCGTACAAACTATACACCCGTTTTGAATCCTTAAGATTAAACTATTAACTTGTTATACTTTTTAACAGATTGGATCAATTTCAAAATTGGACCCCTGTTATTGACCTTTGACTCCCGCAAAAAACCAATTTCCCACTCCCTACTATAACTCCCCACTTTTTTGGGTAAATGTTGACACCCATACCTACCAAAATCAGTTGATCAGCTTCTTTACAATTGTTTTCACAGATGAAACTTACTTAGGGATACTAAATATTGCGAACATAGCCATCGTTTCTGGCTGACAGTGTGCATTCCATGCATCACACCATTGATATTGGGAAATGCTGGATCGGATGTATGTCACTATGTGACATCGACAGAGGGAACATTTAAATCTGTATGAGATACATTTAAGGGTCTTGGAGAGTTTCTGCATCTCTCTGAGTGATGCAATAAGTTATGATATACTTCGGATAGGGCAAGCAAGCATGTTGGTGGGAGACACCAAAACAGACATTAGTGTTAAGTTAGTCTACATTGTGATTTGAGTTTTCTATGTTGCGCAGCAGGTCCCTGATATTTCAAAATTATGTCAAAAATGGCATCCATTTTGAATTGGAAGGTTCAGGAAACAAATCTGGCAAATTTCTGAACGCTATACTTGCATTCACTGGCATTACACACACGGGCATGCAACAAATTTCACCATTAATATTTCAAAATCTAGATTTTAAGCAAAATAATGCTGAAAATGGCGCCATTTTGAAATTCAAAATGCCGCCTGAAGGAAACAATCTGCGACTTTATGGAAGTTAAATTTAGTTTTCCTTGGCATCGCAACACATGGTTCTTGCCACCAATTTGAGCTTTCTATGTTGCTCGAAGTCGCGATCGAAGCAAATATGCCTGAAAATGGTGGCCATATTTGGAAATTTAAGATGGCCACACTGAAGGGAAACAGGTGACACAAACTGAGAACTATTCTGAATGTAATATTTGTGTTCCTTGTGACCATCACACATGGGTATTGGCCACCAACAAAAAAAAAAAATACTTGAGCTTCTATGTTGCTCGAAGTCCAGATATTGGGCAAATATGTTGAAAATGGCGGCCCTTTTTGAAATTTAAGATGGCCGCGTGAAGGAAACAAGCTGAGACTTTACTGAATGGTAATATTTGTGTTCCTTGACATCACAAACATGGTATTGCCCACAAAATTAAGTCTTCTTATGTTTGCTCATAATTCCAGATATGGAGCAAATTATGCTGAAAATGGCGGCCATTGTTGAATTAAGATGGCCGCGTGAAGGAAACAATCTGAGACTTTCTGAATGTAATATTTGTGTTCCTTGACATAAACAACATGGGTGTGCCACCAATCTGAGCTTCTATGTTGCTCAGAGTCCAGATATTGACAAAATTATGTTTGAAAATGGCGGCCCTGGCCATTTTGAAACCCACGATGTCCGCCAAACGGAAGGGATAAAAAAAATGGTAACAATTTGATTTGGTTTAAAAAAAAAAAAAAACATTTTTATACCAAATTTCCATGTAGCAAAAAGCCAACAAATCTCAAACCAGCACCAGGGGGGGGGGGTAGGACATGCCAAAATAGCAACAGCAATAAAAACGGCATCATCTTCCAGGTGCTAGTCTGTTTCACAGGGGGTAGGACACGATCTTGCTCGATTTGGTCATTGGGGATTTCCAAACGGTAAATTTGGGGAACTGCTACGTGCATTTACTATGACCGTCTTGGTCCCATGACATTAAAAAATCATCTCTTAATCCTTTGTTCAAAAAATCTTAGTAATATCATGATAAATTAAGAAAAATTATTGGCTTCAAAATCCGTTGGGGTTAGTGTATTAACCGCGCTGCAAATAGTGTAATTTCTAATAACGTCTAGATTTAAATATTCGTGACCAGGCCTAGTCCTTAGTCAAGTCTGTGGGTAACCGTTTCCTATATGCGTAAGAGCGCCTCCTACCGTTTAAGTCTTTTAAACAGACTAGTACCGGAAGTTTTGATACCGTTTTGAATTTGCTGTTGCTGTTACTAGGTTTGGCATGTCCTACCCCCCCCCCCTGTGTTTCAAAAGACTTAACGGTAGGAGGGCGCTCTTACGCAGTATCGCACGGTTACACACAGACTTTGTTTGACTAAGGGGCGCACCCTTAGATATCCAGGGGGGGGGGTTAGGAAGTTTTGAGAAAAAAAAATTCACCCTTAGAGTGGAAAAAAAAAAATTCACCATAAAGTGTGAAGAAAAAAAAATTCACCCTTAGACTGTGAAAAAAACAAAAATAGTCCCTCATATAGGATACACGAAAAAAAATTCACCATTTATCATTGTAAAAAAAAAAAAAAAAATCACCTGGCCACAGAGGAGACAAAAAAAAAATCACCCATTTATCATTGGTCTTTCGGTATATGCAAAGTTTAATCCTGTAGGAACTCCTTTTTGGCCCAAAATTTCTGCTATTTTTAAGAAAAAATAATTTTAAACCAAATGTTGGCAAATCTTAGCTCAGTCACGGACCCATGTTTCTATGCAATTTTTTGCGCCTCTGTACATATTCACCACGCGTGAAAGCTAGGCTGCGTGGCACATACCTATCTCAACCCTTCTGATGAGTAGTACCCGTCAGTATATAGGAGCATTTGATAAACCCCCTGCTATCTCACTAGATAATGAGCATTGATGAACTACATGCTTTCAGCAGTAGATATGAAACCTAATTAATATAGCGTACCTAAGTGATGGGTCACATATGTGAAGCCGGAGATTGAAATAGGGGTTTTGGTGTCCCCTTGAGTGGATCTATGAATTACAAAGCAAAAAGGTGGCCCGGGGAGAAAAAAAAAAAGAGGTTGAGGGTTGGATACAGATCACATGAAAAATATTGTTTTTGGATGTACAGTTTGGCAAACATGAAAGAAGGTTACTACTGCATTGATATCAGCCATCATATAGGACCCCCCCCCCCCCCCCCCGCCCTGGGAGCCCAACACACAGCTTGTATTCAGTTGTAGGCGTTTAGAAGTGCACTATACCTTCCCGGACGTGTAATTCCACACATCTCTTCACTCTTCTGACACAGGCCATACCAAGGGGTTTATATCACTACTCATGGCCTTCCTGGGGCCAAATGATTTATATCGGGTTTCCAAACCTCATCATTCGTCCACTTATATTGAATAAATCGCCATGAAATGAAAAACTTAAGAATTTCAATGCCTCTGGCTTCCAATTTCAATTAGCATATCAGCCTTCAGTATAAGGAAATTGTGGATCAAACAGGGGACATATCAAAAGATGAAAAACGCCATTCGACAATATATGTTTGTTTTTCTTAGTTTTATTTCACGATAAAAAAGCACCATGTATTTCTTATGTTGCTCAGGAAGTCCAGATATTGAGCAAAATATGTTGAAAATGGCGCATGGCATTTTGAAAATCCAAGATGTCCGCCAAACGGAAGGGATTAAAAAAAATGGTACACAATTGGATTTGGATTCCTGGACCCATATCTACATTTTAAGAGCCAAAATTTCCAATTGTAGCAAAAAGCCAAACAAATCTCAAACATTCAACCAGGGGGGGGGGGGGTAGGACATGCCAACCTCCCCACCAACAGCAACCAGCAAATTAAATTAAAAACGCCTCAACCTTCCAGGTGCTAGTCTGTTTCAAAAGGGGGGTAGGGAACGCTTGCTCGATTTGGGCTTGGGGATTTCCAAACGGAATTTGGGGCATGCTACGTGCATTTACTATGACCGTCTTGGTCCATTGACATTAAAAATAATCTCTTAAATCTTGTTCAAAAAATCTTAGTAATTCATGATAAAATTAGAAAAAAGTATGGGTCAAAATCCGTTGGGGCTTAGTGGACTTAACCCCGCGGCAAAATCAAAATAGTTGAATTTCTAATAACGGTCATTTAGATTTAAATATTCGTGACCCGGCCTAAGTCCTTTAGTAAAGTCTTGTGTGTTATAACCGTTCGAATGCGTAGAGCGCATCTACGTTAAGGTCGTTTGAAACAGACTAGTACCGGAAGTGATGCCGTTTTGAATTGCTGTTGGTTAGGTTGGCTTGGTCCTACCCCCCCCCCCTGTTGTTTCAAGGACTTACGGTAGGAGGGCCTCTTACGCATATCGAAAGGTTACACACAGGACGTGACTAAGGGACGCACCATTAGATATCCAGGGGGGGGGGGGGTTAGGGAGTTTTGAGAAAAAAAAAACGTTCACCATTAGAGTGTGAAAGAAAAAAAAAAAATTCACCATTAGAGTGTGAAAGAAAAAAAAAATTCACCCCTTAGACTGTGAAAAAAAAAAAAATTCACTCAGAGAGGAGACAAGAAAAAAAAAATTCACCATTATCCTTGTCAAAACAAAAAAAAAAATCACCCGGCCACAGAGGAGACAAAAAAAAAAACGCACCCTTTATCAGTGGTCTTTGGTTATTATATGCTTAATGTTTTATCCTGTAGGATCCTCCTTTTTGCCCAAATTCCTGCTAAATTTTTAGATATTTAAACCAAAAAGTTTTGCAAAAAATTTTAGCTCAGTCACGGACCCATGTTTCTATGCAAATTTTTGCGCCCATTCTGTACATATTAACCCAGCGTGACGCTGAGCGGCGTGGCACATACCTATCTCAACACTTCTGATTGAAGTAGTAGCCAGCAGTAGATATGAGCATTGATAAAACACCTGCTATCATCAATAAGATAATGAGCATTGATGAACTACCCGCTTTCAGCAGTAGATATGAACTCTTTTAATATAGCCGTACCTGAATGTGATGGTGGGCACATGATGTGTAAGGCGGAGAATGAAAATAGGGGTTTAGGGTCCCTTGCGTGGTCTATGATTACAACAGCAAAAAAGGTGCCTGAGAAAAAAAAGGAGGTTGAGGGTGGATACAGATCACATGAAAAATTCTGTTTTTGGATGTACAGTGTGGCAAACTTGAAAGAAGGTTTTCGAGGCAGTTGATATCAGCCATCAATAGCGGCACCCCCCCCCCACCCCCCCCCCCCCCCCGCCCTGGGAGCCCAACACACCAGCTTGTATCAGTTTGTAGGCGATTTTTAGTGCACTATTGGACATTCACGGAACTTGTAATTCCACACAGCCTCTGCCCTCTTCTGAACAAAGAGCATACCAAAGGGGTTTATATCAATACGACATGGCCTTCCGGGGCCAAAAGGATTTATTAAGGGTTCCAAAACTCTCATCGGTCACTTAGATTGAATTGAATAAACGCCATGAAAATGAAAAACTAGGAATTTCAGATGCTCTGCTTCCAATTTAATTAGCATATCATCCTTCAGTAATAAGGAAATTGTGGAGGATCCACAACACAGGGACATATCAAAAGAGTGAACAAACTGCCAATTCAGACAATATATGTTGGTTTTCATAGTTTTTATTCAAAAAGATTAAAAAAGAACCATGTATGTCCGTGTAAGCCTCGCTACTCAACCCAAGATGCTGACATTATGCCAGCATTTCTCCAACCTTGAAAAGCATGCAGTCAGCAGCTCACAACCAGTGTATTGGGATGTGCTAAATCCCCCTTTTATTATGACAGATTCAGTGTCTACTAAAAAGCCTGCACTACAACGCCTTGACTCCTGGACTGACTACTTTTGACTTGTGTCACACAGCATGCTTAGATACACTATCAATTCTGGCAGGGATGTCAAAAAACACCTTGATTTTCATGGCAGAATTGCCATATGCTACAACTCTTTATACTGTTTTTTAATGTTTTTAATAAATATAAACATCCAAATTTGTTTTAAATTATGGAAATGGTTCAGTAAGGGTCTATTTTATTATGTTGAATATTTGTTCATGCCATTGTGTCAATTTAAAGATCTTTTCTCATTTTACAAGTTTAAGATAATCATATGACAAAAAAAATAGTTTTTATATATATTTAAAAAATGTGAGATCTGAAATCTTATCTCCAAAAGCTTCTTTATTGGAATTGTATTAAAGTGATTCGCCGCTATTAAAGTGGGTTCATTTGAAACACTGAACTTGAAAACACAACAATGAAAAATGAAACCGATTTTCCGTTTTGATATGGTCAATGTGTTGATGAAAAGTGACTGTGATGCTGCTTTGAAATATTATTGTACTGTGTGGTTAGGAAAATGTTATATGTTTCTTTCAAAATCAAGATGAGTCACAGAATACAAATTTTTGAACAATTTGTGGGGTTTGTTTTTTTTGTACAGGATGGTGTGAGATGGGTGAAAATAAAAATATATTGTAACTTATTTTATGAACACAATGATCATTGGGTATTGACAATTATAGTGGTATAGACAAGAATGTTTTGTGGATGAGGGGGGTTAATTTATTTATTGTCATTTACAAAATGCCAGTTGTCCAGCATGGTAGGAGGGTTCCTCAATCACCGGGTCTTTCAAAAATGAGCCCGTTCCTCAATCAGTCGTTCAAAAGTGAACCTCTGGCGGACATACACCCCCATAGTACAAATTGGCAACATTAAAATGATTTAAAAAATCACCCCAGCTTGTAAAAAAAAAAAACAAAAAAATCACCTTTGGCGATGAAAAGAAAACGCGAAACTGTAATGATTTAAAAAAAAAAAATTCACCCAAGCTTGTAAAGAAAAAAAAAATCACCCCCAAGTGTAAAGAAAAAAAAATAACCCCCAAGCTTGTGCAAAAAAAAAACAATCACCTTCTTATCAGCGAGGAAAAAAAAAATTCACCTCCAACTAAACTTCCTAGCAAACCCCCCCCCTGGATATCTAATGGTTGCGTCCCTAAGGACTAGGACTGGTCACGAATATTTAAATTCTAAATGCCGTTATTGGACATACACTATTTTGCAGCGGGTAATTAATCCACTACCCCGAGGATTTAAAGTCAATATTTTTTTCTTAATTTATCATGATATACTAAGATTTTTGAACAAAGGTTTGAAGAGATGATTTTAATGTTACTGGAGACCGAGACTGCCTAGATGCACGGAGCAGTTCCCCCAATTACCGTTTGGAAATCCCCAATGCCCAAATCGAGTAGACGTGTCCTACCCCCCCCCCCCCCGCCATCAACACACTTCCCCTTACTAATCGCATTATTTAGGGACCGAACAAGAGTTAACATATAAGGAAAGCTAGAGGGCGGACTTCCTATTCTGTGCAAAGTTACCGCGACCTGCTGGCGCCATGGGTAGACTGAGTCCCTAGTCCTCCGTTCGCGGCGCCCTTTATTACCCCACATCTACGTCCTGCTCACCGGGACTGAGAAAATATACGACCAAAACCGGGGAGCACTTTCGCCTCAGATTTTGAGGCAAAAATCCATGCGCAGTAGGGACGTCCGCCTCATGAATAATAATGACGATATCAGGGCGAGGCATGGAGTTTGGCACCAGGGTCATCCTCCGTGGGCCTGGCAAAGCATTGGGCCGGCATGACTTGGCTTGGCCCGGCAAAGTAAACAAAGCAGGATTACATGAAGGAAGTTGTTTTAATGGAATGGATACGCCGCACCTTGACGTTGTATTTTAGTTAATATTCATGTTTGTGTTTGAATTATCCTGCCTGGCATGGAACACGCATGTTTAATGCCATGAATGTGAGGAGAAGGAAACAAACGTCATTTCTCTATTACTATAGTTCAGATTATAATGGGATAGTCTTTCATCTCCTGTCCAACTTGAAGGTAAAGAGTCAAGCGAGATTGTTGCCTTCGTCAAATTGGAATTAATTTTTAGCCTAGACTATAATACTGGCAGCTGGCCTAAGCCTCTCTAGGCTAAGCCTAGGCTAAGATTAAGAAGGCTAGACTGTAAAGTTTAGTAAAGGACTAGGCATTGTGGGGGCATAGCCCCTACCTTGGCTGCTACTTGTCCTAGCCTAGAGTAGGAACGCATTCCTAGCACAACCCGATTCCCGTAATAAAGCAAGGGGAAGCATGACAGCTGATTACAACTAATTTATTATTAAGTAGGACAACTCTTCTTAATCTTGCAGTTGTACCTGTGTGATTCAAAAACATGAACAGATACAGATGCCAAAAAACACGTGTCTGGATTGGTTGATCGTGGGTCGTTCTCCGTAGCACATGTTGCCTGTATATATGATTGTAGCATTGTAGGGCCTTAATTAAAATAATGGACTTCTAATACAGCGTTTTATAATTTTCGGGATGGGCACTTCACGCTCTGCTGCTACTATCATGCAGTATCATGGTTAATTTATTAGATCGACATAGGGCTTAGCCTAGGCCCTAGCTAGCCATGTAGCACTTGTTTTTGTTACTTTAGTTTTACATTTTAACATCTTTAGCAGGCCCTATTCTGAGATAGAGACCCGGGCTAGAATGTGCCCTTAAGCCTAGGCAAGGGGATGCCAGTATCAGCAGTGATCGGGGTATAGCTAAAGTATAGACCCTAGCCTGGTGTAGAAAATAGTTTTAGCTATTCGAGTCTGTAGGCGCCACTAAGTGAGCACCAACTCTAAGCCAATAGCGAAACTAGTCTAGCCTTCAAGTTCAGTCGCATCAACATGTATTTACCATGTACAAAATACATGCATGGACCATGGATAAGGCAATTAGTGCCTATGCAGGATATGAACGGCTACGTCACGGAGGATGCACGCCAATTTACAGGTCTAATTTATAGCCCTGGTTTATAGGTTCCAACAAACATGCAAAATAGGCCTAGTGCTCGAAAGGTGATATAAAACGGGCCAAACAATAATGGCCTATTGGCTAGTAACAGAAGTAGTATCAGGCTAGGCATAAGCATAGGCAACTATGTGCTGTATGAAGATAGCTGGTGTTTTTGTGTCCTTGCTGATGAAACTTGTTTTGGGCCACATGAAACTAGGCTATAAAAAAAAGTTATCTGACCATGTCACAAGGTTTTTTTAGGTCAGTTAATAGGCCTTAGGGACCAAACCCTAATGTTGTAGTCAGCATAGGCTATGTTTTAAAAATGGAAAGGCCTAGCTTCAGGTTTGGTTGTAAAAAAAATAATCCATTCTGTGAAGCTTCTCAGGTCACGTTATTATAAACTGAACCCGGTAACTTCAGGCTCCTGAAGAATTTCAAAATAAATTATTTTTTTAAAATGGGTGGTCCAATTAATTAAAATCTTTTCATCAGATTGAATGACCACCCATATAGGCCTATCCCATTTGTAAAGTTTCACCCCGAGTATTTCAACGTTTTATATAAGAGACTAGTAAAATTTGTAAACTCATGTGTAAATTGAACTTTATTTATTGCCGACACAAAATGAGAAATCGTTCTAAATGCTCATAACGGCAAAACGAATATTTCTGCCCTAAAGACTTGAAATTTACATGGTTAATAAGGAAAAATAGTAGCTTTTCTGACACCAAAAGTTGATTCACCGTGATAAAAATCTGACGGTCCAGGGAACGAAGGTACTACCTTTAAAGGGGCATTTGTGGACATACAGATTCCCACAGTCCCATGAGGGCCACTGTGCTATAATTTCTGTCCGTGTACGGACAGAAAAATACAAAAAATGCCAATTTCTTACAGACACAACGAATGCATGTAGATTTTGCAAACATGGATAATAATGATTAACGGTTCAGATGACATGAAAATCTCAACTCTTTTGAGGTTAAGTCGGGGGACGAGGCTGTGGATCACGAAATGCCATTTAAGGTTCGAATTATTTAGTGTTGTCCCCAGAAAGAAGTGTAGAAGTGGGTCACCATACGGAAACACCCAATAAATACATACCATGGTCTGTGAAACATTGACTAAACAACATTAAAGGTTGGCAACGAGAGATTGTTTGAAGACAACCAAAAATCGTGTCATAATAGTAATTTCAGATTAGATAGACCATGCAATAGATATCTTGCCTGTATTTCGCTACAGAATGCCTTAAAGAGGAGATAAAGGCAATTGTGATGCGCTATATTTCAATTGCCCAAAAACCATAGGCTGAATTTTGTTACCGAATGAGAACAATTTCACAATTTTGGTACCAAAGAAAATTTATCAGCTTAATCCTTTAAGCTGGGGATATTTTTGAGGAAGGCCTTTAAGTCAGTACAAAAAAATTAGTATTTTCTATTTACTTAGGGACACCTGATATGTTGAAATCTCTCGTTGCACTTTAAAGAGGGTTCTATCCAGAGACAATGATGTAGACCTCCTTTTTCTTATCCAGACTTGAGGGTCATTAATTTCCAAAGTAGACGTCAGTATTCACTGATAGTCAAGTGAGCGTAGGAGAACTTCTGATCAAATCCACAGTTTCCTTACCGGATTATGTTGGGTGGTTCTTCCGTGAGGGAGGACCGACTTGGGCGGTAAGAGCACTCAAATATTACCTATCCAGCACCAAAGTGCCCTTCGTTGGTAGGGTATAGCTGCTGTTTGTGATAACATGCATGACCTCCGCAACGGCTGCTTCAAAGAAGAAACTCTGGCACGAGGGTCTGCAAGGTTATCAATAAGGCTAATGCCCCGGCTCATTCCACCAGGGCTGTAGCAAGTTCTGCTGACTTTCACCGCGGCCTCCGCCCAGAACAAACCATTAATACCCATTGGTGGCGCTTGTCAAACAACTCTTCATCAACCTACATGAAGGATATGAGTCCCGATGCTGGCGGTTTCACTCACGCTGTCCTCAAACAGCGTGAGTATAATTAGTTCAGGGTAAGTCTACTTCCGAGACTTTAACTCGGAAATCACCTTTTGGTACACGCCTTTAATATAAACTGAAATACATTGTAACCTAATTAAAATTATTATGATGACCAATGTAGAGATATGTTAGCCAGGTTTTTATGTCAGGTTTAGATAGTAGTAAAAGCTGGGTGTGATACTTAGCAAAATATGCCTAAAATGGTCATTCGGGCGGCATCTTGGAAAATGGCCGACGGGGACACATATTGCAATGGCTGTGATTGGGACAAAACTTGGACATTGCATTTACAGGGAATGTATAGGACATAAGTAAAAAGGCAGGTGTTTGTTGAAATATTAGCAAAATATGCCAAATTGTCGTTGGCGGCCATCTTGAAAAATGGCCGACGGGGGTGCAAATTGAGATGGCTCATGGATCTTAATATGTTACGTATTCATTTCTCTAATCTGTGCCAAATTTAAGCTTGTATCAAAAATGCACGATAGGTTAGCTATGCCGCCTCGCTCTTATGTAATAACAATAACAACATGATTTAGCGTCTGTCGTGCACGGACAGGAAATTCTTGCATGCTCATATAGGGCTGAATAGGGGAAAGGCCGAAGCTCAAAAAGTTTTCATTTGACTTGGATGAAGATAAAATTTACTAAAAAATCTTTTAAAATTTAAATGTAGGTTTCTGTAACCAATTTAAGTGCACATTTAGCATGATCACTTCTTAAAGGGGAACAAAACCCCTAAATATTCGCTCAGCATATGTTTAATACATACAATGATCGTTCAAATAAAAGTATGTCAGTCTCTCACACCTATTCCCTCTAAAATAAAAGTATTAATTCAGTGTTCATAGGTTGAATCCATTTTGACTTTGGATGACGTAGCATGTGCCCACCAAAGAGTGCCGACAAAGCAAATCTCGGGTCATACATAATGAACAACATAAAAACATCAAAAACATCTATTCTTAGTGATGAAGGGCGGCTATTCAAAACATTCCACATCATGGCATTGGCAGGATTCAATTGTAGATAGATAGATGCACATTAACAATTTGGGGTGTATGGCCCGGATATCTTATTCGGATTAAAGTCAGTCAATAGAAAATCATGTACTTCCCGTGAAAGTGATTGGGTCCCATGAATGGCAAGAAAAAACGTTTTCAACAAGGTATTTTTGCTTAATACACAGTATAGAATACTTACGGCACTGGGTTCAAAGAAATTACCCTACTTATTAGCCAATTTAGTTTGAGCAAATCGCATGTGTCCTTTATAGAACATCTGGAATATATGCTTTTTAAAACACACGGAAAGTTTGATGTTGAATAGCCGCAATTCACGGTCACAAAGAAATGCTTTATGTTAATGTATTCAATGTAGGACACCTGTATGATGTTTCACCGGCACTCTTTGGTGGGCCCGGGCTACGTCACCAAAAGTCAAAATGGATACACATGGGACAATGAATTAATACTTTTATTTTTTAGAGTGAGGGAAATAGTTTGCGAGACTGAAAATTACTTCTTATTCACACGAGTTAATAAGTATATAACCATATGCTGATCGAAGATTTAGGGTTTTGTTCCCTTTAAGTATGTTTTCTGATATATCTGCCGGCATTATTTTCAAAGGGGTATGCAAATTAAAAGTCATCATTCCTTGTATTCCCTTAGTTTTGTATTTACAGGGGCCACTACTCTTAGTGTACATGGGACTCTTAAATGAGGGCAACTAATTTGAAAAAAGAAAAAAAAGTTAACATTATTCTCAGAAATGTGAACATAAAAGTAAAGTACCAGTATGCTAGAATAAAAACAAACATAAAAAACAAAGAATTTTGGGAACTAGCCTTGGGTACCTAGTACCTCCCTAGAACCCTTCAAGATTTAAATCTTTTACAACAGATTTTGGAGATTTGCCCATCTATGGTCTACAACTGAACATCTATCCATAACAAAGAGAAACAGGCCACAACAGCTTTTGCTGAACCCCTTGAGCAAACCATGGTTGGACCCTTTAGCCGGATATGGATCCTAACTGAGAAGAACGGCCACAAAAAGGCTGAAAAAAGGAAAATTCCCCATTTTACTTTGCAGGAAAGAGGGAACCGAATGGACAAGCACATGCTAAAGTTAGCAGACCTTCGGGAAGTAGAGATTACCTGGCAGAAATTAATGCTTATTGAGCAAACTAGTTCCTGAAAGCATAGCAAGGAAAGCCAGTGTCAATGTGGTTTCATCACCTATTCCAGTTATGTTCATTTTGTAAAACAATTTTAGGAACTAGGTTTTGATTTGAGCAATTGCCGTATTCATTGGGGGATCTGTCAAGTAGTGTATGATACCAACTCTGTATGGAAAACAATGTAATAGAATTTAGTCATGGTAGCCAGACAGAAGACATCACATATGCTACACACCCATAAAAATGCACATTAAAAACTGCACTACTAATGGATAGCTGCAAGTTTAACTTCATAATAATGACTTCACAATCAAATTTAAGCATGACAAACATAATCAGTAGTTAACACAGTGAAAGAGGACAATGGCCCCATTTGGAAAATAGTGTGTATCAAGCTTTCTATCTTTCCAAAACTGTTTATTTTTGGCATGTTATATAGGTAGAGTAGCACTCTTCTGAAAATGATTAAGCCCAAATCAGCACCATTTTGGGTAAACAGATGGTGATTTGTAATAAAACCACTCCCGAGCGGATTGATTTAGGCGAACCAGGATTATGTGTTAAAACAAGAAACAACAATGTAAAGTTGATTCCCTCAACAATCCCACCCTTGTTGGACCAGTCGTCCCTTTGTGGTTTTTTGGAAAAACCACAAAATACCAATGAGTGAGAGTCTGGCGAGTCTGTGATATTCATGTAAAGCACACATGATTTGTTAATTAAAGTTACAACAAACCACAAATGAGGCTAAAAAATCACTGGATCTTGTCTTTAAACTTCTTATTAAGGCTGGGATAGGTTTTATGGAGGAGGAGGAGGTATTAGTATTAATGGACACATCAAACACTATTGGTGTCATTTAGTGTCACGAATGTCGCATTCATGTCGCCAACATTTTCAAAGTGCCCGAGTTGGAAAGAGAGGATTACAACCCTGATCTAAGCTGTTGTTAGCAAAACATCTCTAAAGCTTGGTAGCAAGATTGTTCTGGATCCTGTTCCCATAAAACTCAACATCGCCCAATCGGTACCAAGGTCAACGCTGCAGTAAGGACAAACAAAGTGCCTTTGAGAGCCGCTTTAACTACAGGAAAGCAGACCGGCAAGGATTCACTGATGGGAACCTGGATCAGAACGTGACGAAGATTGCATCCAAAAACCCCATAACTATGGACAATTTGCCCCAATAGTGAACAGACTGCACGGGATTTCATACCCAGAGCGTAGGACGGAAATATATACCAGCCGTTCCAAGGGACATGGCTAGGAATATAAAGGAGTATATCACCATGTTTGAGCTGATCCTTTTCAGCTGATGAAACAACTGCTAAAGGTGAGGAAGTTTCGGAAAGGATCTCCCAGGAAAAGAATCAAAACCTGGCACACTTTTAATTGAATCCACCGATATGACCCATAACAGCAAGGAAAGCATGGTTACCAATCCGAAAGCTTCTAGGGGATCCAACAGAACCTAAACAGCAGCCAAATGTTACACTCAAACAAGATGCCCACCAACTGCTTTTAAATTAAATGGCAAGTGCAGAGAAAGAACCAAGAAGTAAAACTAGACCACAGAGGTATAGTGGTGGACCCTGGTTTCACCTCGCCCCTTCAACAGGACGATTGGATCTGGTTATTGCTAAACTTCAACCAGGAAAAGCAGTAGGGCCTTGAAAACATCTCTACTGAGCAACTAAAAATATTGGTACCCAGTAGCAAAGGAGTTAGCAAGGAATGGCTTCTTGAGCTCTACAATTGCTGCCTTATCCCCACAGGTTCCCCCAAGATCTGAGGAAAGCCATGGTAGGGCATTCCTAAAGCATGGGAAAGATCCATCCAACCCCCCCCCCCCCCCCCCCCCCCAAGAGCTACGACCTATATCACCCTTAGCTATACCTACAAGCTCCTTGAATGCCTCCTGCTCAATCGTATTGCACTGTGATAGACGAAACACCTCATACAAGAACAGGCAAGTTTCCGGCCAGGCAAATCAACAACAAGCCAAGACTTACTCAACCTAACTCAACAAATTGAGGATGGTTTTCGAGAAGGGTATGGTAACCGGGAGGCTGTGTTCGTCGACCTATCAGCAGCATACGAAACTGTTAATCAAAAGATGCCTACTCCATAAGATCTTGGAAACTTACCAAGGACATCCGCTTGACTGAAGTTATCCGAGGATTGATGGCAACAGGATGTTCTTTGTTAAGTTAGGAGTGAAGAAGAGCCGATGGCGTAAGCCTAAGAATGGTCTACCACAAGGAGTGGCTTGCACCTCTCCTGTTCAACATATATACCAAGGACCAACCCAGGAGTGCAGGAACTGTCGTTTATTTATGCAGACGATCTTGAATTAGCGCACCAGATGCGACTTCACAGTTGTTTGAGAGAGATCTCCAAAGCTTGGGATGAACTCACTCCTTATTATGAGGGAAAACCACCTACGTGCAAATTCATCAAAGACACAGGTGTGTGATTTACATCTACGCAACCGTGAAGCCCAAACGTTCAGCTTAAAGTGACATGGTCTGGAATCCCCGAGCACTGTAAACAAACCCGTCTACCTAGGAGTTACCTTGGACCGCACTCTTTCTCTCTTATAAGACCCACATCGAGAAGACGAAGAGTAAAGTTGTTCACGCAATAACATCTTGAACAAACTCACTGGCAAAAGATGGGGTGTGCTCGCCCCACATACCCTAAGATCGACGGCACTTGCCCTGTGGTACTCATTTGAAGGAGTATGCCTGCCCTGCTTGGGAAAGATCAACCCATGCCAACAATAAGAAGCTTGATCCAGCGTTAAATGCCTCCTGCCGGCTTATTCCAGGATTTGCCTCCGTCCAACACCCAACGGAAAACTTGTACATCCTAGCAGGTGAATTGCCTCCACAGACATCAGTCGTTAGCGTAGGCGAGCATGCAAGAGCGGTAGCTGCCAAGTATCCAGTGAAGAACCCTATGTCTATAGACAGATACCTGCTGCCAACCGTCCAGAGGGAGTTTCTTAAGCAAAGTCCAACCTCTTGAAACAGTCTCTAAGGGGTTAGAGACGAGTCGCCTTGTGAAAGAAGACTTGCCATCAACCAAGTAACATCTATCGGTATTGAACCTGGTGAGCATTTCCCACCTTGAGCTGACTCATCATGGCTGAATGGCGATTGCCTCCCATAGATGCGAACCAGAAGGGCCGAATCTAGGTTTCCTGCAGAAGTGGGACTATATGAAGCAGATCAGGAACTACCTGTGGTTGTGGACAGCACCACAGACAATGAACACCTCTTGGTCTGCACCACTGCGGGAGCAACACATGCACAAACAAGGACCCTTGCGGAATTCAGTGAAGCAGTCAGACGTTGTACCCATCTTGGCTGGATCAGATTTGAGAACCGCAATTGTTTGGACACGATAAGAAGAAGAAGAAAGTGTCACGAAGAGTACGTTATTTCAATTCACTATATTCTCATATACATGCCTAGGGAAGAACGTCCAGTTTTAGAAGCAGGACAGAAACCAGAGTACCGGAGAAAGCCTGCGAGGGCTGAGCCTGTATGCACATAAAAAAAAACATACTGCAAATGAAATCGCGGCCCGGACCGCGGGTTCGAACCTGGGACCACAGTGCGTGCGAAGCGAGGGAAGACCCACTGCGATAACCCGACCCCCTTATGTTTATGGAAAGATAGGGGTTTGTAAAATGATCGTATTCTTCCAAGGTCCTAGACAATCATTGTAGGGGAAATTGAAGAATTTCATATTTCGTGTGAAATGTGCACTTTACATATGCGTTATGGTTGACAGGATTAACATAATCACAGTTATTAACAAGTTTAACTTTGAGTCCTTTGACATGGTGAATAGTTAAAAGTATTAAACATTGATAATAAAAAAAAGGTTCCTGGAATAGTGGAACCATGGGCTAAAATATTGCATTATTTTTTTTAAACATCTTTCCTTTCCACAGAAATTCAAAGAATACTCTTACCCCTACTAGCAACATTTGAAGCGGTTTATTTCATTGGGCCTAATTAGAATACTATTCAGGACAAATTTCAAAAAGACGAAGGTGGCCTTGCAATACTATGATGCATGTACTTCCAACTGTAATTTTTATTAACATGCAGACAGTCTTCTGACTGAATAACCAACTCCATTCAGACTGAATGAATAATTGATATTTAGAATTGCCATGGGAGACGAGTGGAAAAAAACCAGAGCATCAATGATGCAGTGGCCTATTAATAGCGTTATTTTAAAGTTAATGTTTTGATCATAAAAATAGCTTCCCTCCCCGCTTCCTGAATGATGCACCCGGACCACTCCCCAATGAATGGCACAAAGGTGAAGAGGTTCACACAAGGTCACATGAAGCCACAAGATCAACCTCACCCTATCCCCTCCCAAATGCACCTTGGCCCTTTTCCCCCCTCCCCGATGCAACCCACCCTGACCTTAAAAGATGCACCCAACCTCCAGCGCACCTCCACCACCTCCCAACACCTAACCTTCCCCCAAAAACACCACCCTGTTCCATCCTAATCACTCCACCCTTCACGTGTCCCAATCCCAACCCTTCCCCTCCCCAACACCCACACTTTCCCAACACCTCACCCTTCCTCCTCTCTAACACCCCCAGCTTCCCCATCAGACATGGGGTCCATGAGGTTCATGGGATTCACTGAGGTTCATGGGGGCACTGAGGTCAAAAGGGGTCACCGAGGTCACATGGGGTCACCAAGTGTCTCATTGGGGTCACCAGGTCACATGGGGTCACCAAGGTCACAATGGGTTCACCAAGGTCAAATGGGTCACCAAGGGCAATGGGTCAACCAAGGTCAACATGGGGTCACCAAGGTAACCTGAGGTCACCAAGAGGTCACATGGGGTCACCCCCAAAGGTCAAATGGGGTCACTAGTGTCACATGAGGCCACCATGGTCCACTGAGGTTAATCCACCATTTCTCATGATTGCTAACGGCCGTCTTGTAAATTAGATCATTTCACAGGTCTAGTTCTTTTCTTCTTCTTTCCAACACTGCAAAAATGCTTATAGCTTCGTCATGGTTTGACGTATTCTAACAAGACTTGCATCAAATGACCGCTGAGTCATTCCATTCCTACATATGACTTTGACCCCAATCGGGTCATCTAGGGTCACAGGGTCACAGGGGTCAAAAGTGTTGATTTTCTTTAAACTGTATCTCCTCTTACAGTGGACTTTGCATGGTAACGGGACTCATGCATGTGGAGCAGCTGGACCACTTCACAAAAGTTAGGGTCTAGAGGTCATTTGGGGGTAATTAAGGGTGCACTTCCGGTCCTATGTGAAAAAAATTGTCAAAAATCTTAAAAAAAAATAGCTATCTATATAATGCAACGTTGCATGGTCACGTGACTCATACATATGAATCAAGCTTAAGACCCTTCATAAACGTTGTGCTCGGCTATGGGGGTCAACGGTCATTAAGGGGGAACTCGGTCCAAAAAAACAAAAAATATTCAAAATATTCAAAATTTTGTATTCTCAAAACCCAAACAACATAGTACAGTGGCTTACTTTCCGATTTGCATTTCATGTTACCTGGTTTATGCAAGATATATTATTTATTTTTTTCTGTTTTTTAAGTTTTTTTAATTTTCACTTTTTTGAATTTCAAGATTTTTATTCAGAAACTAAGCATAGAAGACATGGGTTTATTTGCATTGGAAACAAATGCATTTTTGTTGTGTGACACGAGGTTTTTTTTATACCGGGATCAAAGGGCATTAAGGGGGTCAAAAGGTCAATTTTGCCAAAAAAGGTTTAAATTAAGACCAACTTTGGATTGATCTAGCATATAGAGGACAGATACGATAAAGCCTGTTATTACTACAGGATGAACATAATAGTAGAGAGCGGTCTATGATAGTAGCCACCCACAAGGTCATTCAAAGTTCAAGTCAAGGTCAAAATTTACAAACAAGCTCCGATTGAACTGAATTGACAGGAATTATCCTCGTGATATCGTAACTACAGAACAGTACAATTGCCTTTCATGATCAGGGAGCCAACATTATAGAGGTGCAAGGTCAAATCCCTGACAATCTTGGATTTAGTTGAAACTCTATGATAACGTTCCTCATAGCGTTGTTAACACGTAAAAAATACATTTAATGACATTGTGACATATTGGTCAGTTACAGGGGTCAAAAGGTCACTTTAAGAGCACACTAAGGGGTCACCATTCCTAATTAGGCCGCCTTGGGTCATGTCTCAGGCATGACAGAGGATGTGTATGGCTGTTTGATCTACATGTCATTCAGAAAGGAACCACACATTTTATAAATGACAAGAAAAATGTAACTGTTTTGTTGGGGGTTCACATCCTGGATATTTCCAACCACCCTGATAATGAAGTTGGATTAGCGGCTTTGGCATCAGTGTAAATACGCTTTCCAAAAATGGTACTTTTAATGGTCAGAGTATACGGAATTAAATGTAATTACTCTGTTAGAATGAAAAAGGCACAATTTAGTTATTTTCTACCGTAATAGTTTTTTAGGACCAATTTAGGAAATGCGAACCTAATCAATATTCACAGTGGGGCTTAAAATTAGATTGATTTTTCCATTCAAGACATTTCAGTTGTACAGTGAATGCTTGTCTTGATATTTGATTGTATGGTTTGAAGACTACATGTAATTAAACTTGTTCAATTACATTCTGGGAGTAGTACAAGGAAGTGCCATGGGTAAAACAACGAAGCCACGCCCCGGCTTGAACTTGATTGCAACAACCTTGAACTTTACGGTAAATGATTGCTGTTTAACACATCGTGATATCAACTACCACAATGTGATCACCAGTGATCTGCCAATCAGATATTCACCCCAAAGTGAACATTTGACATCAGTAAACTACTTATTTTTATAGGATACAAGTTTTAAATTATGGGACCACTTGCCTTTGTAGATTAGATATTCAGTGCTGATATTGACGAAAGATTCGAAAATCGTCCACTCGGACAAAACTGGAAAAGTGTGTACTTCGCTGTCAATTTCCATGCAAAAATCTGTCACTCAGCTCACACTTCCGTTTTAATGTAATTGAAGTTTTGACCTTTTTTTTAAACTAGGCTATGCCGGGATGTGGAACTATAATTTTGACAGTTTCATTAAAAATAAAAAAAATCAATGGCTGTCTCAACCCCTAGAACGCTACACAGTCACTGTTGAAAATTTCCACGCTGGCAGATTTCGAGCAAGGTCATCGAGTGAGAAGAAGGCTACTGAGCCAGTTGCGCCGCAACGACAATGTAAAGATGGCGATCCTACATAGGGTGGTGGCACAATCTAAATATTTCCCTAAATATATACTGGGGGACAGCCCAGAGGCTTGTGACACATGGCCACATCGATACGTTTGCGACAGCAGCAGGAGCAGTTAAAAAAAATGATACACGTTTGGCAACTCACACTACAAAATGTAATGGGTATCAGGTGAGGTGAGGACCCCTAAACCTAAGGTTCCGGGGACTGCCTCAAAACAATTAGACTCGCCACACAATGGGCAGCGTTGCCCTCCCCTGGCGATGGTTTCAACCCGGGTCCTGCAGTAAACTTTCAAATTCAATATTTCCAGGTAGTTATAGCAGAATTTTCATCGGGCTACGCAATATTGGTAATGTTTTTCCTTCTTAACCATTGTAAACATTTTAAAGATTCAGATCGGCAACGGTGGCAAAATCATCACCATCGGGCGACGACCTCTAAGCCTTTTCCCGCTGCCCCTTTGGCACCCTGAACTGCAGTGAGGGACTCAGTGGACAAGGCGGCTCCCAAGTCGTACTAACACGCAAAATCGCTAGTAAACGACATCACGCGTAGGTGTTACACGGACACCAAGTCATGGGATGAGCTGATGATACAGCCACATGCGTATGTAGAAACCAGATTCAGTTCTCAGAGGGTTGGTGTTTTAAGCCATCTTGACACGTCACCAAGAGCTGGCAGCGGCAGGTAGACATATTTTGTAGTGAGTCAAATAGCGAGGAATGTCACATAATCCTAGCGATAATTAGTATTTGTCGAACTACTGGTGACACGGATTAGGTGTAAAGTGCCAAAGCCTCAACCGGAACGCGCTTGCGAAGGTTGCTCTTGTGTTGTCTGTTCTGTGATGTTCAACATTGTCTGTGCTACTTGTATGTGTGGTCATAGTGTAGGAGAAGCATTTGTAGATTGGTGTGGTGTGGAGGATGACACCCCACAGGTATTGTTGATGTGCAGATACGAAGATATTCGATGTTACAAATGATAGGTAATGCACACGGCACTGATACTCATGGATCTGAGGCTGTGTGCCGAAATACTATATTCAAGGTTTCGGGTTACGAAATATAGAAGCACTAGCCTGTATTTTCCCCGTATATCAATCATTGGTGCACAACCTACCAACTGTCAGACGATGAACCTCCGTCGGGTTCTTCCCCGTTTCTATTTTGCATGCTATCCACACACACAGTCTTTCATGCATGCCAGTTCTCGAATTAATACACATAGCCCCTTAGCCCGTGACAAAAAACCCGCCGCATTCCCTACGTGTTTGATCTTATACTCATAATTCTTCGGTCATCGGCCCGATTTCCTAATCTACCCAACTATAGCTTTTGTCCATTTTTTTTGTTGGGTTTATCTGGGCCAGGACCTCGCCTCCCGCCCAACCCAAACACAACGCATGCAGAGAATACAAAGGAAGCACCTGCAGAAAACTGAATGTTCAAGGTGAACAGGCTGCATCATGCTGGATGATCTGGAGGCAAAACCAAATAAGTCCATTAAACCAAATTATTTAGCTCTGTGGAAGGGCCATGAGAAATTGAGTGCGCCCTAATCGGGAAATCTCAGAGTCAGCTTTAAACTGTATGACAGAAAGACAATAAGGCACTTGAAACAAATTATGAGTTTTCTCGTCACATTTTTTCAGCCCATAATGGGGAACTATTTCATTATTTCATTAATTGGCTACATGCGTATTTTTACAGTGAAATGAGGCGGCTACAGGGGATCGACCAAAATACGAACAATATTGTGGGTCTATTTTTAAGTACTCATTTCGGAGACTTCCGAGGACAAGTTTCCCTACCAAAAAAATGCCAATATCGGACTGAAAAGGTGATGCTTGAACAGATTTTTCAAGATAATTAATATTTTCAGATAGCGGCCCAAAAATCATAACGTGGGGGGGGGACGAGAACAACTAATAATCGAGGTTTCAAGGGCCTAAGGCCCTGGAAATTGATTTCTGGTTTAGGTTCGTAACATTTTTTCAGCGCATAATGAGGCAACTTTTTCATTATTCATATGCCTTATTTTGACAATTTGACCACACTCATCCAACAACGCACCCAACACATCACAACACCTTACAAGCCGACACTGCTGTACGAAAAGACCCCAAAATCCACATTGACTGTTACGAAAGACTGCTTTGTTACACTTACATTGGGACAACAATGCATACGGGTTAGGGGTGGGCAAGTGACGCATCTTTTTTCAAAACGAGTGGATTCTTAGGCCCTTTTGGTTGTTGAAAACAATCCGGGAAGCTTTTTTTCGCTAAGATGGAATTTTTAGGTGGTAAAATGACTTTAAGTTTGGTACATGAAGTCAATGGATTTGTGGTTTTTTAAATATGCCTTGCCAAAATCTGACACAAACAAACCATTGGACAATGTATATTTACTAGCCAACATAGATAGGTATATGCTTCCCCTAAATATAAAAACCTGTTTCCAAGTATCAGTTCACGATGTCTTAAAATATAAGAAAAAATGTCTTCACCTTGAAGAGGGAAGTAGTAGACTCACTCATAAGCACTGCAATCATTTTCGCCAATGGTCTGAATGATCATGACCCATAAAAACAATGTGTGAGCGGTTTGGACTGCAAAAATGTCGACAACCCCCCCTCGGTACAACAAAACGCAACCACTTCTATCGAAAGATAGTAATAAATAATTTTTAAAAATGAGGTTGTTGCGTTCAAAAACTTTGGTGGCGGGTCAAAAAATCACGTTTTGAGCTAAAAAACTAAAGGAATATCAAGATTTATAAATTTATTAGCAATTCCGTAATAGGTTCAACCAAATGGTCAAAATTTGAATGTTATATTGCTTAAGTTTTATGTAATAAAGAAGGTAAAAGTTGTCTAGTTTCAGGGAAATACTATGGAACTTTACCAAATGAGTCCATGTTTTGCAAATTTAAGGCTCTCTACCGACAGAGGTGTCAAAATGCACATTTCTAGGAAAAAAAATTGATTTTTATTAACCTTTAATAGGACTCAAGAGAGTATTGACAAAGTAAAGGACTCTTTTTAAAATGGCTAGCATTTGAATCTAATATGGAATAAATATTAAAGCTGTGAATTTTTTTTCTAATGGCCATGATTACTGTGTATCTCCTTCTTCTTAAATGTACGTCCGCACCAAAAAAAAATGAGTTTTTTAGTTTAAAAAATAACGAGAATGTTTAAAATTATATTAACTCATCTTCTGTTTACCCTACGTGGGGCAATATAAACTATGCAGAGTAAATTTAAACATTCTACATCACATATTTTTGAGACTATACCGTTGCGGACGTACAGGTAAATGGACGATCCGCAACGTTGTTAAGTCCGCAACAAATATTTAAATAAGACAAAAACCTGCGATTCTCATTCAAATTGTGTACTAAGTTGTATTCAAAGTTTAAAAGCAGTGGTCTAAAAGTAAATCTTAACATTTTAGACCAGAGTAGCATTTAGTTAAGTACTTAATACTGATAATTTGTGTGCGTAAAAATTGTTTGAGCACTGTAATTTTGAGCATTGTCACTTACTCAAATTTTCACCTCTTTTTTTCTTTTTTTGAAGAAATGACTGAGCTATTTAAACAAACTAGTATTAGTTATTTTCCTCTTTAATTTTGTCGCATAAGTGAAAAAAAAGGTGCAAAAAAGTTAATTGCCAGCACAAATATCTTCACTTTCAGCATTGACTGGAAAAAAACTCTTGTGGGTATTGTTGGCCCTTGAATCATGTTTAAAGCAATCCTAATAATAGTTACAAATGAAGGCATTCCTTTAAACATGTTCAAGGGCTGAGGTTTTCCTGCCCACTGATGTTATGTTTTACACTTACAAATTAAAAGTAACACACACACAGGACATACCACTATAACAATCTTCACCAGTTTTTTTCGCCCGCCCCAAATGCCGCTAAATGAGCTTAAACGACGCAACAGCGGTTGTACAATAAGCGAGGAGTTTTAGCGCGCTTTTCAGTCATGACAATGTCATGAGGACACAGCCCCAGCTTATGAGTTATATGCACCAGATCGAATTAATAATGCTTTTCCGAGCATTACAGCGACAGGTAAAATGTACGTTTTACTATTGAATATGCCTGGCTTACGCCCGGCTAACCAATAACCCTGGAGATTTGCTAGGGACATATAACACATAAAAACCGCGCGCTAACAGTTTTTCTTCTTCTCCTCTCTGGCCAAGCAGCAGGATAAAGCCATTAATTCCACCCCGCCCCGTCAATTGTGGGGGCCAGCTGTGAAACTCTAGTCTAATGGAATATTGAGAGGCGTCGTGTTAACTTTCCCTCAGTATACGCCCTTAATGCAGTGACCGTGGGTGACTGTATGGGATATCTTCGTGATGTGACCCATCCTCCTATTACACCTCCAGTGATGTCTGAAAATGTACTTTCTACAACAAAAATAATTGTGCCTCCAGTCTTCTTATGGCAAAAGCAAAAAGCAAAGCAAAAGCCAAAGCAAAGCAAAGCAAAAGCAAAACAATAAGACAAGCAAAAACAAAGCAAGAGCAAAGCAAAAGCAAAGCAAAGCAAAAGCAAAAGCAAAGCAAAAGCAAAGCAAAGCAAAAGCAAAAGCAAAAGCAAAGAAAAAGCAAAGACAAAAACAAAGCAAAAGCAAAGCAAAAGCAAAGCAAAAGCAAAAGCAAAGACCAAAGCCAAAAGCAAAGCAAAAGCAAAGCAAAAAACAAAGCCAAAAGAAAGCAAACGCAAAGACAAGACAAAGCAAAGGGCAAAGCAAAAAAACAAAGCAAAAGCCAAAGCAAAAGCCAAAAACAAAAGAAAAGCATAAAGCAAGCTAAAGCAAAAGCAAAAGCAAAAGCAAGCCCACAGCAAAAGCCAAAGCCAAACAAAGCAAAAGCAAAGCAAACCAAAAGCAAAAGCAAAGCACAAAGCAAAGCAAAGCAAAAGTATGTAAAGCAAAGAAAAAAGCAACGCAAAAGCAAAGCAAGACAAAAGCAAAGCAAAAACAAAAGCAAAAGCAAAAAGCAAAAGCAAAACAAAAGCAAATAGCAAGCAAAAGCAAAGCAAAGCAAAAAACAAACGCAAAAGCAAAGCAAGCAAAACCAAACGCAAGCCAAGCAAAGCAAAGCAAAAAGCAAAAGCAAAAGCAAAGCAAGTTAAAAGCAACTGCAAAAAACAAAGCAAACAGCAAAGCAAAAGCAAAACAAAGCAAAAAAGCAAAGCAAAGCAAAAGCAAGAAGCAAAAACAAAGCCAAAGCAAAGCAAAGCAAAAGCAAAGCAAAGAAAAGCAAAAGCAAAGCAAAAGCGAAAGCAAAAGCGAAAGCCAAAGAAAGCAAAAGCAAAAGCAAAGCAAAGCAAAGCAAAGCAAAAGCAAAACAAAAAAGCAAAGCAAAAAGCAAAGCAAACAGCAAAACAACGCAAAGCAAAGCAAAAACAAGCAAAAAAAGCAAAGCAAAAGCAAAGCAAAGCAAAGCAAAAACAAAGCAAAAGCAAAGCAAAAGCAAAGCAAAGCAAAAAGCAAACAGCAAGCATAACAGCAAAGAAAAAGCACTCCAAAGCAAAAAAAAAGCAAAAAGCCAAAGCAAAGCAAAGCAAAAGCAAAAGTAATATTAAAGCAAAGCAAAGGCAAACAAAAACAAAGCAAAAGCAAAGCAAAAGCCAAAGCAAAAAACAAAAACAAGAGCAAGCAAAAAGCCAAAGCAAAGCAACAGCAAAGCAAAAGCAAAGCAAAGCAAGAGCACAAGCAAAAACAAAGCGGAAAGCAAAAGCAAAAGCAAAAGCAAAACAAAAGCAATAGCCAAGCACAAGAAAGCAAAAGCAAAAGCAAAGCAACAAGCAAAAGCAAAGCAAAGCAAAAGCCAAGCAAAGCAAAAGCAAAACAAAGCAAAAGCAACGCAAAAGCAATTCAAAAGCAAAGCAAAGCAAAAAAACAAGGCAAAAGCCAAAGCAAAAGCAAAACAAAAGCAATAGCAAACAAAGCAAACGCAAAAGCAAAAGCAAAACAAAGCAAAGCAAAGCAAAGCAACGCAAAGCAAAAGCAAAGCAAAGCAAAAGCAAAAGCAAAACCAAAGCAAAAGAAATAAAGCAAAAACAAAGCAAAAGCAAAAGCAAAGCAAAGCAAACAAAAGCAAAAGCAAGCAAAGACAAAAGCAAAGGCAAAAAACAAGCAAAAGCCAAAGCAAAGCAAGGCAAAACGAAGCAAAAGCAAAGCAAAAGCAAAAAGCAAAGCAAAGCAAAAGCAACAGCAAAATCAAAAGCTAAAAGCAAAGCCAATGAGCAGAAGCAAGCAAAAGCAAGCAGAGACAAGCAAAGCAAAAGCAAAAGCAAAGCAAAAGGAAAGGAAAGCAAGCCAGCAAAAAGCCAAAGCAAAGCAAGCAAAGCAAAGCAAAGCAAAGCAAAGCAAAAAGCAAAGCCAAAAAGCAAAGCAAAAGCAAAGCAAAGCAAAAGCAAAGCAAAAACAAAGCAAAAGCAAAGCAAAGCAAAGCCAAGCAAAAGCAAAGCAAAAGCAAAGCAAAAGCAAAGCAAAAACAAAGCAAAAGCAAAGCAAAGGACAAAGTAAGCAAATCAAAGGCAAAACAACAAACAAAGCAAAAGAAAAGGCAAGGGGGGGGCACTTGTATTCAAATGTGGATATGATGCGTGAAAAACAAAAACGCGTATTTTTTAAACAGGCGACACATTGATTAGGAGGTCAAAAACAGCACAACTGGGAAAAAGGTATAAGGGGTACCGATGTTTTTTCTTAACCCGTGTTTAGGGTAGTAATACTCACATTAAGCAGAGAATTAAAATCATCAAAACTTACTGAAATCAGAAGTAAAGTTTATGTGTACTAACATGCTAATTCTTAAAAATAAAGTATGTTTTAAAAGAGGTCTTTGCGGTCTGTGAAACAATAATATCTACTTGAACTGATAGATTGCCTTATTAGCAGAATTAATTAACAAACTTTGTCTATGGCGGTCGCCATGTAAGGCATTGGTGACGTTCTCCGGCATTGGTGTGTAGCTGGTTGAATCGTTGCATTGAATATTACATTTGGTGTTGGGTTCATATCAAGGAGCTGCTGTTTGTAAAGATTATGCCGGTTATGTCTTAAATTTGGTGCACAAGCAATAATATTAAGCCACAAATGGTGTACAACACAACACACACCATTATAATTTAAAATCTCTATATTTATACACACAAATGCTACATTACCACAAAACAAATGATAATTAAATTTTACACTATCCACACAAACACACATACACACACGCGCGCACACACACACACACACAAATATGATCATTCAAATCTTACAAAGGCGTTCCATCAAATTCTTCTCAACATGCATACTCATATGGATCACGCGAAATAGCATCGTGCGTGACGCCCCAGCGTAGTTCCAAACATTGAGCTTGGCAAGGCTTATTACATAGAAGAAACGAACCGAAACGGGGTACCTGCACACCATTGGTTACATTTACGTATAAGACAGTGAAAATTCCTAAGTCACTTCTTTTGTTGCCTGCGAATCTATTCCTGCGAATCGTTATGGCCCATAGTATGAAAACTCTAATACAGATTCAATTGCCAGTGTGTAACAGTCAGGTCGACATATTTAAAGATACCAGGCCCTAACATGTTTACAAACATTGCTGTTATTAACTCGTCTATAGGGTCCTTACGGAAGGCAAGTTTTGTTGAATGGGTTTTGTTGCCTTCTAGATCACCCAAGCATGCGAAGAATACAAATACACGAACCTGGTTCACCTGAACATATGCAGCTATTTCTACAGGTGATCTTTTGTATTTCTGCACGCTTGGGTTGTTCTGGAGGACAGGTCTGGCCAAGTTAACTATTGACCTCCCGTACAAGCGCCTAGTCCAAACAAACATAATAGAGTAGGGTAAAATGCTCCAAGCAATGATGTTCAAACTACGTTGTAGCAATACGCGGTGTTAGAACCACTGATCTCTATACAAATGGATTGGCTAAAAAACACAGTAATGATATTAGATGAATGGAGGCAACGGGCGGGCATATTGGATACGAATACAATCCCATTCCGAAGACACCTGTTTAACAGAAGGGTATCCCGGGTGCAACGTTTTAGAGACATGCCATCCTATACGCGCAATTACAATGAGCTCACTGAATTGGCTTGATTCTGTGTCGTATGTCGCTTATCCACATTTCAATGGGAACAATTTTGTATAAATGACCGGATCTGAACCAATCCCTGCTTGTGCTCATTTTTGGATGACCAATAGGGGCCATCAGTGCTTCCAATTACGAAGCCAAGGTTTCAATATCCATTGTATGAATCAGTGGTGTAGGACAGAATATCAATATAGATGTTAGATTCAAAGGACAAAACGGGGTTGACATGTGAAGAACAAAGAAACTTGTCTACAATTACTAGAATTTTTCAAATTAAACAAATAATAGAACAATATTTCCCTATTCAATTATAAAATTACCAATCGAATAAATGTGTCAATTCCATTCTGCATTAGGCCCATTCAATGATACTATATGGGTTTTCACGGGAGGTAAAAACTGCATGGACCGACCTGTCCTCCAGAAACAACGCAAGCATGCAGAGAATATAAAAGAATCACCTGCACAAATATCTGAAATGTTCAGGTGAACCAGGCATATGTATTGTTTCTTCGCAAGCTTGATATCTGGGGGCAAACAGACGTCCCATTCAAACAAGCTTGCCTTCCGTGACAAGAGCCCGGGCAGGCTGCGGAACAAGCTATAAACATTCCTATACCAATAAAATAATGTAGTCGAAAATGCCAATGGCACAAACGTATCAAACAATACAAATATTGTACCATACCCGGTTGACGATAGACAAACTGTCCATATAGAGAGGGTATGCCATAGAGGGAAAGGTACCCATTCTGGACTTGCTGGATGGAATGTTGCACACATTCCCGTTTGCTGATAAACACATTAAGACACCTGTTAATGCCATGCAAAAGTCAGAATATAACAGGTGTTTATTGCACTTTTGCTACGCTACACTATAAAACATTGCATACTCTCTGAGACAAATACCAGAATACATATGCCAGGCACTACAATGGGGTTACAGACTATGGAACAAAATGCCCACATTCCATTATAATAACAAAATCAACTGTTGACAATACCATTTATTTTTAGACATAGAGCGTGCATGTATTTCGGATTAGTCAGTTTGTCTTTGAGGGTCAGACAATATCACTCCCTGAAACATATGAATGTGGTACAGGTGCAAAGCAGGTGGATGGGATTGTTCAGAGATTACTTCAGCCTCAAAAGATACGCTGCCAATTCGAAACCGGGCTCTCATATTTCTTGATTTACCCCTGCCAGACTATTTGCGTTCGGTGATTTGAATTTGAACGGAAACGGATTTTTACCAGTAAAAGAGAGAAAGTGTCACTAAATATTGTGCGCAACATGACTCATAATTTCAATCAAATATTTGAATTTTAAAATATGATTAGTCTTACATAACCCATGATAAACAGGAGTCTTAAATGCATTGAGAAAAACATTTCATGCAGCACAATTATTCCAAGAGTTGTTTTGTTTCCATTTTGAGTACTCTAAAATTTCAATTCCAAAACTTTTCAACAATTTTACTGTTCTCATAATTTCAGTCTCCTTAGAATCATCACCGATATTGTTTCTCATTATGTAATACTTAGAATATCTCTCACATCACAAAACTGTTTTGCTTGGATAGTCCCATGAAATTAGGTGTTTGATAAGTCAATAAAAATGACGAGGATTTACAGAAAGTTACCCAAGTTGGTTTTTGGTACCATTGTTGAGTAAATTTACACTTTTGGGTGTAGGATTGTTCCTACATTTCTGGGGAAACAAAAGTTGTATTATTAGCTATTAGAGTGGACTTAAGAAATTCAGAAACAAACATTTACAAATATGCAGGATATATTTTAACAATTTGTGTGATTTTATATTTTTGTTGTACATGCTGTCAAACAAAAAATTAATTATGGTGAACGACATTGGTCCAGGATCTTCTTGACAAATTGGCTACTCATTTGCAAGCTATGAACACGGAATTGTTACAATCAGTTCTCCCACGCTGCAACCAAGGGTAGCCCGCCTATTGTGTATGACCACAACAGTTAAACGTATCATCAAAACTTGGAGAAAAGCGGAATAAATTCTAATGTAATACTTCCATATTCCGAATATTACAAAAGTTCATTTGTCTTTTTAATCCAATTCAAATCGAAATACGAAATTGCCTTTTTGTCTGACATACCCTTCGCCTTAAGTAACTAACTTCCCCTAAAGCTTAAAAAACGACAATAGTTCTAATTGTAATAGACTTTAATATCAGGGTTCTACAAATCTATTTCTTCCTCAGTGGACAAAAAAATCATTGTAGTGACATATTACAATTGTTCATAGGATTTTCTAATCTTTTCTTCCTAAGCGGTGCTCCCCCCTTTGCTTACACCACGTCACCTTATGGCCTCCCCTTGCAACGCGAGCTTGTTGAGGACCCACCCCCCTATTGTCTCCTCCTCGTATACTTTCATCTAGCCTAGTCCCTCCCTAGCTTTCTACCCTTGTCGTGGGCTATAGCCATGCCTTCCCCGCGAGAATCGAAGGTGCTTCTGTGCTTCTCTTCCCTCTCAACCCTAGGCTGAAGTTCGTATTTGCTCCTATACCGGACCTTAGCAATTTCACATTTTTGTACACAAGAAACAGTTCTCAGTCCTCCTTTCCGGTGGGCTTATGTTGATGGGAAAGAGTTATCGGGGCAACAAGGTGTAGTACGTTCGCTTTTTAGGACCACCTGATATGTGACATCGCTCTTTGCACCTTTAAACTGAACCCGAAAGAGAACCGGGCCCGAGCCGAGCAAGCGATCAAATTACTTAATTCCGGTAATACCCGGCAGCATTAACAAAGCTAGAAACACTCCAAGATAGCTATTGCCCCGGGCTTTATGAAAAGATATAGTCCGTGTCTTGTAGGACTACCTAAGTTAACTTTTGCGGCATGATAAAAAAAAAAAAGAACATGTGGAGTTGGTAGGTTCAAAATGCGCTTGTGTGAGAAAGCATTACGGATGTTTGAAAACTTGGCAGGCACTTTTTATTCAATTTCAATGTTAGATTTAAGCCTAATTTTAGATAAATCGTCACGTTGCGATTGTTTCCTATCGCAGATGGGGGAAGAATACTAAGTACAATCAGTGTCCTGTAGTTGTAAATTTTGAAACATGAGCTAAAATGTGACAAATTGTGACAAATGTGATATGTTATGATTATTGTCAACCCGCAGGATGTTAGGCCCAACCATTAGCGTTTCTCCCCCGTTGTGATCTTTTGCGGGGTGCGAAAAACAAACACGAGTGAACCTCGCCGGATCGCGCTTGGATGCTCCGTATTAACACTAGGTGAGCCAAACGTAACTGAAGTCCTCAAACACTAAACTTGAAGCATTTTGTTTCAAAAATGAACATCTCAAATGCCTATTTAGAATCAATAGTTGAAATATATGTTTATGAGTCCAAGATGACTAGTATACTCTTGAGTCTATTTTTGTTTTTAATGTTCTTTTAAACAAAGAATCAAACTTAAAGATATACTATTTGTGTCTTGAATTTAAGGAAAAACAGGCACAGCAGTGTGGAAAGAGTTAATCGCGAGGCGGAGAAAGAGTGACAGACTTCTCCTAGACGCTTTATTACAAATTGCCAACTTGTCAAAAGGTAATTGAAGTAGCTTGGGGAGATCAGGGGCAAATCTCTGCCCTTGATCGTGGTTAAAGATCCTCGCTTTTCAACGCTAAACGCAAACAAAGTGCCCCCTGTTGGTACACTCAAAAGGCCTCCAAAGGACATACAGGTCTAACAATCTTCAGTTTTTTCGCCCGCCCAAATCCGATAATGAGCTTAAACGAACAAGCTGTTGTACAATAAGCGAGGAGTTAGGCGCCTTCAAGTATGACAAATGTCATGAGACACAGCCCGCTTATGATTTATATGACACCAGATCGATTAAATGTTTTCCGAGCATTACAGGACAGGTAAATGTACGTTTACAGTGACTCTTGCCATGGGCGTAGCCGGCTAACCAAAACACTGGAGATTTGCTAGCATATACAAACTAAAACCGCGCGCTAACAGTTTTTCTTCTTCTCTTCTTCCTCTTGGCCAAGCAGCAGAGTATAAAGCATTACTTCCACCCACGCCCCGTCAACTTGTGGGGCCAGCTGAACTCAGTCTAATGGGAAGATGAGGATGCGTGTTAACTTTCCCTCAGTATACGCCCTTAATGCAGTGACGTGGTGGACTGTATGGGATATATTCGTGATGTGACCCGTTTCCTCCTATTACACACCAGTATGTCTGAAAATGTTAATTCTACAACAAAAATAATTGAAATCTGCGTTCTATGGCAAGCAAAAGCAAAGCAAAAGCAAAGCAAAGCAAAGCAAAAGCAAAACAAAAGCAAAGCAAAAACAAGCACACAAAGCACAAGCAAAGCCAAAAGCAAGCAAAAGCAAAGCCAAAGAACAAGCAAAAGCAAAAGCAAAGCAAAAGCAAAGCAAAAGCAAAGCAAAAGCAAAACAAAAGCAAGCAAAAGCAAAGCAAAAGCAAAGCAAGCAAAGCAACGCAAAGCAAAAGCAAAGCAAAAACAAAGCAAAAGCAAAGCAAAAACAAAGTAAAGCAAAGCAAAGGCAAAAGCAAAAACAATCAAAAGCAAAGCAAAAGCAAAACAAAAAAGCAAGCAAAAGCAAAGAAAGCAAAAGCAAAAGGCAAAAGCAAAGCAAAAGCAACAGCAAGCAAAAACAAAGCAAAAGCAAAGCAAAACCAAGCCCCCAAAGCAAAGCAAAGCACGCAAAGCAAACGTAAAAGCAAAGAAAAGCAAAGCAAAAAGGCAAAAGCAAAAGCAAAGCAAAAACAAGCAAAAGCAAAAGCAAAAGCAAAACAAAAGCAATAGCAAGCAAAAGCAAAGCAAAAGCAAAAACAAAGCAACGCAAAAAGCAAGCAAAACAAACGCAAAGCACGCCAGCAAAGCAAAGCAAAAGCAAAAGACAAAAGCAAAGTAAAGCAAAGCAAAAACAAAGCAAAAGCAAGCCAAAGCAAAACAAAGCAAAAGCAAAGAAAGCAAAAGCAAAGCAAAAACAAAGCAAAGCAAAGCAAAGCAAAAGCAAAGCAAAAGCAAAGCAACACAAAGCAAAAGCGAGCAAAGCGAGCAAAAGCAAAGCAAAGCAAGCAAAGCAAGAAAAGCAAAGCAAAAGCAAAAACAAAAGCAAAGCAAAGCCAAAGCAAAGCAAAAACAAGCAAAGCCAAAGCAAAAACAAAGCAAAAGCAAAGCAAAAACAAGCCAAAGCAAGCAAAAACAAAGCAAAAAGCAACGCAAAGCAACGCAAAAGCCAAAAGCAAAGCAAGCAAAAGCAAAGCAAAAGCAAAGCAAAAAAAGCAAAGCACAAGCAAAAGCAAAGCAAAGCAAAAGTAAAGCAAAGCAAAGGCAGCACAACAAAGCAAAAGCAAAGCAAAAGGCAAAAGCAAAGCAAAAAACAAGAGCAAAGCAAAGCAAGCAAAGCAAAAGCCAAAGCAAAGCAAAGCAAGCAAGAGCAAAGCAAAAACAAAGCGAAAGCAAAAAAGCCAAAGAAAAAGCAAAACAAAAGCAATAGCAAACAAGCAAGCAAAAGCCAAAGCAAAGCAAAAGCAAAGCAAAGCCAGCAAGCAAAAGCAAAAGAAAAAGCAAAAACAAAAGCAAAGGCAAAAGCAAAAGCAAAGCAAAGCCAAAGCAAAGCAAAAAAAAGCCAAGCAAAAGCAAAAGAAACAAAGCAATAGCAAGGCAAAAGCAAAAGCAAAGCAAAAGCAAAAACAAAGCAAAGCAAAAGCAAAGCAAGCAAAGCAAAAGCAAAGAAAGCAAAAGCAAAGCAAAAACAAAAGCAAAGAAGCAAAAACAAGCAAAAGCCAAAGCAAAGCAAAAGCAAAACAAAAGAAAAAGCAAAGCAAAAGCACAAGCAAAAGCAAAAACAAAGCAAAAGCCAAAGCAAAAGCAAGGCAAAAGCGAGCAAAGCAAAAGCAAACGCAAAAGCAAAGGAAAGCAAAAGCAAAGCAAAAGCAAAGCAAAGAAGCAAAAGCAAAGCAAAGCAAAGCAAGCAAAAGCAAAGCAAAGCAAAAGCAAAAGCAAAGCAAAAGGAAAGGAAAGCAAAAGCAAAGCAAAGGCAAAGCAAGCAAAGCAAAAGCAAAGCAAAGCAAGCAAAGCAAAAGCCAAAGCAAAGCAAAGCAAAAAGGCAACGCAAAGCAAAGCAAGCAAAAACAAAGCAAAAGCAAAGCAAAAGCAAGTAAAAGCAAGCAAACGCAAACGCAAAGCACAACAAAAGCCAAACCAAGCAAAAGCAAGCAAAAGCAAAGTAAAGCAAATCAAAAGCAAAACACAAAAACAAAGCAAAAGCAAAGGCAAGGGGGGGGGCACTTGATTCAATGTGGATATGATGCGTGTGAACAAACAAAACGCGTTATTTTTTACAGGCGGACGTACCATTGATTAGGATGTCAAAAACAGCACAACTGGAAAAAGGTACCGGGTGTACATGTGTTTTTTCTAACCCCGTGTTTAGGGTATTGTAATCTCACATTAAGCAGAGTTAAAATCATCAAAAATACTGTAAATCAGAAGTAAAGTTATGTGTACTAACATGCTAATTCTTAAAAATTCAAGTATGTTTTAAAAGATGTTTGCGGTGTGAAAAAATAACTCTACTGCAACTGATAAGATTGCCTTATTAGCAGAGCAGAATTAACAAACTTTGTCTATGGCGGTCGCCATGTTAGGCATTGGTGACGTTCTCCGGCATTGGTGACGTCGTATGACATGAGAAGTCAATAGACAATCAAATAATATAGTGTCATTTTCTGACTGAAAGACATTCATTTTAAACAAAAATGCATTTATAATATGTGGAAGCATAGATTATACTAGCATGGAATTTCGCTTTAAGCAAAAATAATAAAGTGTATATTGACGACACAATGCATAGCTTACTTGTTTAGGGTAGCAAAAAAATACTTGTTTAGGGTAGCAAAAAAATACTTGTTTAGGGTAGCAAAAAAAATACATGTTTAGGGTATGTTTTAGTCCGGTGGAAATGCTTGTTTAGGATGCATTTTGTAAGTTCATGTTCACGCAACATATCCACCTTTGAATACACGTGGCCCCCCGAAAAGAAAAAACCAAACCAAAAACGCTCAACCAAACGGCTTTTGTGGGCCCATCCTTCGTGCTCATTTTAGTAAAAATAGGAGGTTGATTTGCCCCCCCCCCCACACACACACACATCTGGTCTTATTGGCCTTTTGGGAAAACCCCTGTTTTAGCCTCTTGTGGATTATTGTTTTGTTTTTTGTTTATTTATTTGTTGTTTGTTGTGTTTGGTGTGTTTTTTTTTGCATTTTATGCATTTGCTGTTTTTTGTTATTAAACCAAGGCTGTATTTGCAGTGACACTGCAAAACTCTTAGTCTCACAACCCGGTCTCAGTCAAGGCTGTCTCAGAGATTTCCTGGGGAGGGCGCCTCAATTTTCAAACGAATTGTGTTTTTTTGTATATACATAATGCTTGTCCATATAATAATCACTGTGTGAAATATAAGCTCAAATCGAATTACTTCATATAGAAAATCTCAACTTTGTTTAAAAATTCCGGATCCGGAAATTTTGTTATACACGGTATCCTATGGCTCTTTTATACTGTACATAATTGTGTAGTGCATGAAAACCAAAAATCCGATTCATCTCTAACTTTGGAATTGAGCGTTTTAGGTGAGAATATTAAGGGTAAGGTGACTATTTTTAATTACTACACAAAAAAATATATATTTCGGAATCTCTGAGTCAGCCTTTAAGGTACTTAGTCGCTCAGTCAGTGTACTAAGTCATTCACACAGTCACTTGCGACCTGTAGATTTCAGATTTATGCGGGTGCAGATGCATAAGAGACATAATGCCTAACTTTTCCACATCTTGCTTCTTGCGTGGAAAGTTAGGCATTATGTCTCTTATGCATCTACACCCGCATAAATCTGAAATCTAAAGGTCGTTACTCACTTGCTCACTTGATCGCTTACTTATTCATTTACTAACTCACTCGCTCAGGCTCATTTTGTCATAATCATAGCTGACTGGCAATCACATACATGCATTGACTTACCCGAGTAACTTACTCAACCACCACTTTATTGAAGAGCTTCTTTATGGTCTCAGTGAGTTTTGCAATTCTGACTTCATAGACTTTGCCGGGGTGTCCCTCAGGGTCACTGAGTGGCCCCCATGTCAATCTGATAGACTTACGATGAGTGATTGTTTCACTAATTGATTCATTTACTTCTTATAACTCAATCACTCTCTCTCTCTAAACATTCAATCGCTATTTCACTCACCCTCGCTAACTCAATTGCTCACTCACGATCTCATTTACTCACTCTCATCCATTCTTTCGCTCACATCTTCAAGCATTCGCAAGCATGGGGTCGTGCGGCAACTGTGACGTCATGTTAACCTGAGGGACGGTACTAATTTTTTCTCTCTTTCTTTCTTTGTTCTCATTTTCTTCTTTTCTTTAGTTTCTTTCCTCTCACTTGCTCACAAGTCTCACAAGTCACATGGAATACAGTACAAATCAACAACCTTGTTTTGCCAAAAAAGTTGCAACAGTAAAACATCGGCAGTAGCAGTAGGAAAAAATCGGGGCCCGGTCGGAACTTCCTGCAGTTTGCCCCAAAGCTATGATGCAAATCGCATCGGTATTGAAGAGGGAAAAAAGATCTGCGAAAAAATCCTCAATTCGTTTTGCTCATTTAGTTAGAAGCCACGGAGGTGACTCAATATTAAATGAAACTAAGGGGGTCTATGAATAAAAACGTGTCGCTATTTTGTGGATGTTGCGAGAATGGAATGTTTATTAAAGAAAAGGGTATAAAGACGGGTTCATGGACAGGGCAACGTAATTGTGGGTAAGTCCTCGTAAAACGTGCAAATTGGTTCTTAATTGTAGAAACGCCAATAATGCAAAGACGGTTGATTTAATGTGACGCGCGCGTGTGTTCAGCACAGATGTCAAAATGATGCCACATGTCAAAAAAAAGTTACCATTAATGTATGTATATGTGTATGTGTGTCTTAACTTGAATTTAGGCAAATATGATTTTTCGGGAGAATGTAGGTTAGTTTGTGAACCCAATAGTGCCGGAAATAACTAGCGGCTTATGGGCATATATAGTTTTTTCTTGAAGAACGTGTGTGGTTTAAGATATGAGAAATATTCCTCTTACGATTTATTTTGTGAGTAGTGTTCTGTCTTTGTTGGTTTTTCGTGTGTGTTTTTTTTTCGTTTGTACTGAAATGTTCTTTCTTCATTTTGTTGTTTATTTCTGTTGGTGTTGTTATTGTTTTGTGTGAAATTGTGCGATATTACTTACAAGTTGAATTATTTTTAATTTGTTTGATAAATCTATGTCCATCTGTCCGTTCGTCTTGTCTCAGTTTATCACTTTGGTTCAATTTGGCCTGTTGACTGACACACACACACACACACACACATACACACACACCCACGTGCACACAAACACATGATTATGTGAAACGCACTTTATGCGAAGCGAAATGATTATGACGATTTCCTGATGGCAGCGTAATAGGCAACAGCGCTGTGATCTTGATGAAATGGAACTTTATAAAAGCCCGTATATTATTATTATTATTATTATTGTTATTTTGTACTACTGCTTCTGTGTTTCTGCTCGTGTGACTTTGGTAAAAGTAGTAAAATGCCCTCTATAAAACACCCTAACCCCTTTGAAAGACATATCTTTAGTGGCTTGAGCTTGACACATCTGAAAGTGACAAGATGCCCACGGTACACAAAGACACGCAAGTACGGTGACAGACATAGGGCCTATACATCTAAAACAGTGGATTAGGCCTATAACATGCCGCTTTGCCTTTGTGTTCAGAACGCCTTTTTATAGAAACAATAACATTTTCATTTTTCTTCTATTTCAATAACATTTTCATTCCAAACGCCTTTTTATAGAAACAATAACATTCTCTTTTACTTCTATTTCAGTGTCGCCATACTGATAAAGAAAAGACGGTGCTGAAGAAGGGAAAAAACTGAAGGAACAACAGAAAACAAAGACGACAAAAAGGATAAGGACAGAATTAATGTGTGAATATCACTCATGTCGGTATAGGCTATATACATAGTGAATAAAAAAATGTGCATGAAAAACTCAAAAATTTGGATTCTTTTTTTGTTTTTCCTCTCGTTTCCACCCTGACCGTTTACTCAACTGGGAGCAGGAGTGTCAGGATCTGCATATTTTCGACTTCCTATGGTGAAAAAATGAAGGAATTTGGTGAAGAAATGAGGTAGATATGAAAGATTTTCGCGGCTGATCCATTTTACCCATTCCAATGGGATTTACACAGCTGGGTTTCAGTTCCATTATTTTGTCTGATGGTGACAAATCTTTCTGGATCAGCCGTGAAAATCTTACATATCTACTTTATTTCTTCACCAAATTAAGTAATTTTTTTCAGCATTGAAAGTCGAAAATATGCAGATCACGAAAACATCAACTGCGTCCAGTTGAGTAAACAGGTCAGGGTCAAATTTTGTGTTTTTTCATACACATTTTTTTTTATTCATTCTGTATATATGATTTGATTAATATAATGTAAAGTTTGAACCGAAACACTCTTAAAGACAAATGGAGCGGTTTGGCCTGCAAAATTGTCGACAATCCCTCCCCTCGGTACAACAAAACACAACCACTTCTATTCAAATGATAGTAATAAATAATGTTTAAAAATGACGGTTGTGGTCAAAAACTTTGGTGGCAGGGGTGTTTTTTGGGTCATAAAATCACGTTTTTGAGCTAAACAATCAAGAAAATCAAGATTGATTAATTTCTTAGCAAAACAAATTTTAATCATGATGCAATACTAGCAATCTCTACCATCTACTTATAGATTTCAGTTTATACAATAGCTAAAGGGTCTAGAATTTTTTAGCCCCAAAATCACCCTTTTTCCTAAAAAAAATCATCCTTTTTATCACATGTCACCACAACGAGTATTACCTGAACGTTATGCAATGTATAAAACATATACCAATAACAAAAAGGATACCATAAAAACAAGATTGTAATATTTTTACTTTAAAAAAATAAAAATTAATAATTTCGCTTAATTTGCAGCCCAAATGCGTTTTCGGCCTAGAAATCATCCCTGCCACCAAATATTTCAACCACAACCAGCATTTTCTTAAATCTCATATATTTCTCTTTCAAATAAAGGTGGTTGTGTTTTGTTGTACCGAGGGGAGGGATAACTCGAAAACTAGAGCACTTTTTAAAGCTCGGCCACTCCATTAAAAATGAGACCAGAAATAATATTATAGAAGCAAACAAAGAAGTATTGAAACAAAAATAAAGAAAATATAAAAATTGTACAAAGAAGAGAACTTCTGGAAAAAGAAAAACCAGGAAATCACTCGTCCCGTGTCGATAAAAGGGGTAACGTCAAGCCCCGTGATAACACATTAAACAACATCTGAACAAACCTATTCCTTTGCCTCCGATGCCAACAAGGCGTGCTATTCGATCGTACATAGTGAATTAGGAATTCTGCGTCTTGTAATATCATATCACAATTTATGATGTAGATATCCCATACATTAACCCTTTACAGACGTAACTTTCTCTCACCCTGTAGCTAAAACGCAATCCAGGCTTAAGTTGAGTCACTTAATCGTAATTTCGAAAAATATTTATAAAATCTCAGTTCATCCCGTTTCTTATACCAATATTTACAAATGTTCGTGGCGTATTCCATGTTGTTAAAATATATTCAGAAGAATTAGCATCACAGACAAAGCGAAGTGATCAATTGAAAACGACCAAATCTGCACAGATTATGGAAATCAAACTTTGGATTTGTATATTCACCAAGTTTGTTAATAAAAACCGCCAACGTATATCAGTCTCCTCAAACTTCACTTTAGGCTTGGAAACAAAATGTATCGAAAATACTTGTTGATGTACCACGTCATATTCTTATTTCTATATTTCCAAATATATCCGAAGGTTTTACCATGATTCTTAACCTATCCTATACCAATCCAAATCAGTATGATTCTTTCCCAATACCATTCAAATCTAAATGATTCCGATGATTTTTACCTAATCCTATATACTAATCCAAACTCAGTTGATTCTTAGCCAATACTAATCCAAATCGTTCTGGTTCTAATCTTAACCAATCCTATATTAATCCAAATCAGCCTCATGATTCTCATCCAATCCTATACCAATTCAAACCATTCTTGAATCGTACCTAATCCTATACTAATCCGCTGATCATTCCCACGATTCTTACCTAATCCTATACTAATCCAAATCATTCCCATGATTCTTACTTAATCCTATACTAATCCAAATCATTCTCATAATCCTATACTAATCCAAATCATTCTGATAATTCTATCCAATTCTATACTAATCCAAATCATTCTGATTCGTACCAAATACTATTAGATGAATCCAAATCATTCTCATAATTCTTATCCAACCCTATACTAATCCAAATCATTTCTATGATTCTTACCCAATCCTATACTCATTCAAATCATTCTCACGATTCTTTCCCAATCCTAATACTAATCCAAATCATTTCTATGATTCTTGCCTATACTAATCCAAATCATTCTCATGATTCTTTCCCAATCCTATACTAATCCAAATCATTCTCATGATTCTTTGCAATCCTAATACTAATCCAAATCATTCGCATGATTCTTACCAAATCCTATACTAATCCAAATCATTCTCATGATTCTTACCCAATCCTATACTAATCCAAATCATTCTCATGATTCTTTCCCAATCCTATACTAATCCAAATCATTCTCATGATTCTTACCCAATCCTATACTAATCCAAATCATTCGCATGATTCTTTCCCAATCCTATACTAATCCAAATCATTCGCATGATTCTTACCCAATCCTATACTAATCCAAATCATTCTCATGATTCTTTCCCAATCCTATACTAATCCAAATCATTCGCATGATTCTTGCCTATACTAATCCAAATCATTCTCACGATTCTTTCCCAATCCTAATACTAATCCAAATCATTCGCATGATTCTTGCCTATATACTAATCCAAATCATTCTCATGATTCTTTCCCAATCCTATACTAATCCAAATCATTCTCATGATTCTTTCCCAATCCTATACTAATCCAAATCATTCTCATGATTCTTACCCAATCCTATACTAATCCAAATCATTCGCATGATTCTTACCCAATCCTATACTAATCCAAATCATTCCCATGATTCTTACCCAATCATATACTAATCCAAATCATTCCCATGATTCTTACCCAATCCTATACTAATCCAAATCATTCTCATGATTCTTACCCAATTTAAGTTTCCTTACCTGAAATTACAGCCTTTCATATGTACGTGAAATTTCTAATAGTTATCTATCTTTTAATTTTCAAATGGGGAAAAAGAACCAAAACAGTCGTAGGTTCTTTATCGATCAAGTCAAACTCCGTTCAACTTTCACATACCCCGGTCATTGAACAGAGAGAGAAAGAAAACCAGATTCAAGAATGAAAACCTCTCGTGTTAAGTTTTGCACTGCAAGTACACCCACTTCGCCGCCCCGTGACGTTTATTTCTACAAAGGCTACGATCCAATAATATTTATAAAATTGTCTCGAGTGTTTGGTTTTCTAAAAAGCAGAAAAGCCGGAAAAATATCGACTAGCACATATAAAATGTGCTACTATTTTTCCAACTGTGCGAGATCACCGGCATTGTGTGCAGAACACACCTCCTTTTCTTGTCAAATCGTTTCGATCTACAGACATCCGATCTGAAAGCAGCGTGCCAGCTTGTTGTTAATCGATACGATTTGCCCCGTACATCCATAGGAGTGGACCCCCTGGGGACCCTACTAACAAGTTTATGTTGGTACCATCTTAGCCCGTGTTTAGAAAGAGAGAATGAGCGAATGTGTTGAGATTAAGAACGCTTATTATCCAAACGCATCTGTATTAGAAACTGTGATTATGTTATATAGTGACGATCGGTTGTAACTTTGAATAAAAAGAAGTGGTTTTTAAGGATATTCACACTAAAATGTAGTTACATATTTTTAATAAAATGTCTTTCTTCTAAGATTACTTTTTTATCAATATGGAATCGCAATTGTCACTTGAACGCACGATTGTTCATTTTAACACGGTCGTCGAAGCAAAATAATAATGAACCAAGAGAACGGTTTCATCTTTTCTAAGTATAACAGTTGATTGAACTTCTTCTTATCCTTTCCGTTATGGAAAATAAGATAATTATGAAGTTTATAATTATGGACCCTATCATGCGTCTATGGAAAAGTGTACAATGTGCATTGTACCAAATTATGTTATTTCACCGCTGAATGTTAATGTCAAAAGATTTGTATAACTGTACAATAGGAATCTTTGTAGGGAATAATGTTGCTACTCAATGCGGTCAGTGTAGATAAGTTTCAGTGTATCATAGAAAGTTTATCAAACCCAGCAGAGAGAGCTCCATCTACCGAAGATAGCAAATCCGTGACTATTAATTTGACTATCTACTCTAAGAAATATTGCTATCGACCAGGTCTGCTGTGGAACGCATCATATCGTTTATCCTTTTTGTTATCTAACAAAAAGAGCGTTGCAAATCTATAGTAGATATTAAAGAATCGTTAATGCCATTATTATTTACCATGAGTATAGTGTTAAATTGTTAACTGTTATAATGTCGCATCATTCACAACCTTCTCAACGGTTTATAACGAGTGGTGGAATCTTCTAACTCCAGTCACCGTGAAAGCTTGAAACAAGTGGACATTCTTGCTGCAAGATTAACTGAATAAAAGATTGTAACATTTTGAAATCCTCGTCCCAGCGTAACGCTATTTCTATCGGTACGAACTTAACGAAAGGATTTCTTTCATTACCAGGTCTGCATGGAAACTGTTACTTTGAAACCAGATTTTATGCAAAACATGTATAATATAACATTGGTATGTGCTTGATTTATCGCATATTGGAACATTCTTCTACCGTTATATTTGACAATTTTGTATCAATTTGAATTATGGTAACGTATCTGGATGCAATATTGGCGACATGCTCTCAGAGATTTCTTACGAAACTTTAAATATCCAATATTATCGTGTTTTGAACTTTATAATTAGGGCATAACAGAGGCTGATAAACTGTCATGTTACCTGTGATATGCGCTCTTGTGCAACGAGCAGGGACACATTGGATTTGGGCTTGCGACATGGCGAAAAAACAAGAATTATGCATCATCGGCCTTATTGCTTGATACATTCTTGCCCGGTTACAACTTCTAGTCCAGATCATTTATACTAATAAGCATTCATTCTTAACGAGCAAAACGGGCTTTAAACTGTGTATGACTGTGAGCGACAGGAAAATCGTGTTTGAACACTTTATCGGAGAATGGCCCTTTTATTCGTCCCTGGGTCTTACATCGCACCGGGTTATTGATTAAAAATATGAACATAGAAGTAGAAGACCCCTTCAGCATCCCGATACCATCAAGAGAAATCCGACAACTCATGCATGATAGGGAAATCTGTGTGCAGTACGGCGTTGCTAGTGCTTCTTCCATTTCCATCCATGGACGACCAATGATGATGATGATGATGAAAATGGTGTCAATTGTTCGCCTAATGATATGGGAGCCGAAAATATATTGATTGCACAATTTATGATATTATATTGCATACTTAGATGCAACTGGGTATATAGGGTCTATAACTATTTAAGTCTAATTAACAATTTACAACCGTTTGAACAAAATCGGACTATTCCGCAGGATACCACCTTGAACTGTTATGTCCTATTGTACTAATAATAGATCATAGAAAAGGCAAGTATACTTATTAAAACCTTAGGAGAAGCCCGATAATTAAGTGCATCTTGTAAATCAATTGAGAAATTATAATTTTTTCCTTTAGTTCTATCCATGTTCCACAAAGTTGATTTGTTAAACTTTTAATTGTATTTTAACACAATTTCACAGTATAGCGCACCCAACAGTTGTTTTTCTTTGCATTTGTCTTGGGGTCAAAAGTATTTTCTCATGTCTCAGTTAAAAGGCAAACCCTCATTGGCTGGTATTATGAAAAGGGAGTCTAAATTAGACTGGGTTTAAACCAGGGTTAGGTCTACACAAGTTGACCTTTTTCTCCTTTCAAAAACTGTGAAAGCAATGTAACGGTGTGAGAAAAATTCTCATGGATTAGCCCTTTCGGCCCATGCATGCATGAGAAATTTTCTCAACTGTGACAGCACATTGTTAGAGTTTGTTGGAAGAAAAAAGGTCCACTCATGAGGACATAACCCTAGTTTAAACCCAGGACCTAAAGGTAGACCACTTTTAGAATAACAGACAATATCAGAAGAATATTCAATTAGAACAGAGGACGGATGTTCGAGTCGGTATTTTGCACCATACTTTTTTCCCCCAAAAACTGACTGTGAGATACTTGTACAGTTAACCGTCTCTGTATATAGATTTAACGTACAGTCAAAGGACGAGATAATTTCTGTCATGGTTCGTCTGTCTACCATCCTATACTAATCCAAATCATTCTCATGATTCTTACCCAATCCTATACTAATCCAATCATTCTCATGATTCTTACCCAATCCTATACTAATCCAAATCATTCTCATGATTCTTACCCAATCCTATACTAATCCAAATCATTCTCATGATTCTTACCCAATCCTATACTAATCCAAATCATTCTTATGATTCTTACCCAATCCTATACTAATCCAAATCATTCTAATGATTCTTACCAAATCCTATACTAATCCAAATCATTTCCATGATTCTTACCCAATCCTATACTAATCCAAATCATTCTCATGATTCTTACCCAATCCTATACTAATCCAAATCATTTCCATGATTCTTACCCAATCCTATACTAATCCAAATCATTCTCATGATTCTTACCAAATCCTATACTAATCCAAATCATTCTTATGATTCTTACCCAATCCTATACTAATCCAAATCATTCTCATGATTCTTACCCAATCCTATACTAATTCTAATCATTCTAATGATTCTTACAGGCTATACTAATCCAAATCATTCTCATGATTCTTACCCAATCCTATACTAATCCAAAATTATAATTGGTCAGTCTTATGCAAATGAACTCTACGGTGATTAAATCCAAACAAATAGCCCACGTACCGAGATTTGAACGGGACCCTCCACACCAGAGGTTCTCACCACTTGAATGGAAAACATATATTTTTTTTCGGTGCAGTGTTCGATTTTAGTATACATATTACTTACAAAAGTACACTTATCAACTGTTACAAATTTGTTGATCACAATTAACTACCTCCAGGGGTCCCCTTCCACCGCATTTTACCCCGCTGCCCGCAGCGCTAAGACGATCATCACACTTATACTTGACACCTAGCTATGATGCCATTTTATTAATAAAATTTAAAGGTACATTTATATTTATATAAGCAATTCCTCTGTTTTTCATACTCCTCTTAAACCTTGTAAACTGCTTCTAGACGAAGCTCGTGACAGCACCTTTCAACGATACTCCAACCAATTTAGACTCCTTGCTTTGCACTTTTCGCTTGTCAGGTCAACTTATCAAATCTGTCGCTGGAACACGTTAATGACAATAGCATTTATTAAACGTCGTAGCTAGGTATATCTTTCTTACGAAACCAAGTTTATTTATATTTCAACCGTTTCAATCTCCGTTTAAATACGTCAGATTTACCGAGAGTTATCATTCCGGACATTGGCTAAATCCTTTCATCAAAACCTATTTTCCTCAAACAAACAAATTACTATGGTGAACTTGCCACAATACGCAGCGCGGTGAAATACTTATCGATTTGCGATGGTACTATGGTGGTCAGACTATGTTTAGAAAGTCAAAATTATGCATCATCAAAATCTGGTTATATTGGCCCGCATTCCACCTAAAGGTCAACATCACCCCAACATAACAAAAATATTTAAAAAGCGGTTACCTACACAAAAACAACCATTGACAAAACAAACTATAAAACCAAACAAACCAACGAAAATCTATTTCCGCCACTACTGCATTATATAAGTTTATGGGCTAGAGTTTGGATAAAAGTCTCAGGGTTAAAGTTGGTCGTTTTAAAATATTCTCAATTAGCGTAAGGTTTGCTTACCATGACTTAGGCTGACTATCTTTCTAACATACCCTGAAAGTTTGATGAACACTTGAGCCCATTCCTCATTATGGTCAGAACGGTTCCTCCATGAGAGAAACTTTCTCACCTATAATTACATCGCATTACAGCGTACGTTAACTCCCTTATCAAGGGAATCTAACATACTCTAGACCATATAAATCACTGAAATGGTGAGTAGTTCTTCATGGATGGGCTGTTCCGACCCATTAATGAGGAATGTTCTCAATTGTTACATCAAACTTTACATGGTATGTTGAAAGAAGAATTGGTCCATACATGAAGGACAACCAGTGGTAATATTATTACAATTATTGTATCTATAGCTTCTGGGGATCTGGAGAACTTTTATCGATGGTTATTTACTCCGCATTATTAATGGCACTAATTAATTTTAACACTGGAGTTTGTACAAACTCATTTCCTATTAAAAAAAATTCATTTCCTCATACACTTTTCATTGGGTAGAGGGTATGGGTGGGTGGGGGTGGTGGGCGCTCATTGGTGCCAAGATGGATCAAAATATTAACATAAAAAAAAAAAACTAGAAAAATAAAAAAAATAGTTATCATAATCTGATCAAACACATTTATAAAAGCGGGTGTTTTTGAGGAGTTGAGACGGAAGCTGATAGGATGGTTTAATGTTGCCCCTACACTTGATAACGACATTAGGGTATCCTAGATTTAATGGTTCCCTACGAACATTCACAACACCAACGCAACACCATGAGCAACATCAATTAAAATGCCTCTTCATTTTGCTTCTTTTTCTTCATTTTGCTTCTTTTTACATCGTCCTTCTTTTTTCCTTCTAATTCGTCTTGTGCTTCTTCCTCTAGCTCTTCTTGTTGTTTTACTTTACTTCTTCTTTTGCCTCTTCTTTGCTTCTTCGTCTTTTGCTTCTTCCTTCTCTTATTTTGCTTCTTCGTCGTTTGTTTCTTCCTTCTATTGTTCTGCTTCTTCGTCTTGTCGCTTCGTCCTCAAGCACTTCTTGTTTTTTTGCTTCGTATTTTGCCTCTTCTTTCTTCTTTTGCTTCTTAGTTTTTGCTTATTTCCTTCTCTGATTGAGCTTCTTTGTCGTTTGCTCGTCTGTTCTGTTTGCGTCTTTTTGCATCTTCTTCTCTTCTGCTTTTTCTTTCCTCTTTTGACTGATCTTTGCTATTCTGTTTCTGCTTCGTTCTTCTTCTTCTCTTAATCTTGCTTCTATTTTTCAGTGATCTTCTTATTTTGTGCTTCTTCTCCTGACACCAACTCATTCCACATTCGATTCCTCTTCTTTTTTTAAAATCTAGAAAAAATGGATATCTATATTGCAATTTACCATCCAGACTGCATTCTACAGCCAAATTTATTCTAAATTGTTAGTTCGATTCGAGGTAAAAAAAGGTCCCTCCCTCATCAAGTTGGAAAGTTTTTCCCCAGACTGGCTGATTTGCGATACATTTTGCAAAACCCGGACCAGTTGCATGGGACATCAATGTATTTCTTTTTGTAAAGTTTATTAGGCAATTAATGTTTACTCGGAATTCAAATGAGTCAGCGTTGTGTAGCATCAAAACACAACTCTCTGAACCATACACCATATTTGGAAGTACATCACACGTGGATTACGTAATGAAAACACTACCCAATTAAGATACATCATTACCTAACCGCACTCAAAGAAGATACATGGGGCGATTGTATGCCCCATCTTGAGTTAAATTAATGAGCTGTTTTTGTTTGTTTTAAATAGCGGGAGAACCCGAAGATGTATCTGCATGTGATGGGAAGGAAGCGATTGATGACAACACGTTGCTTGTGCTGGTTTACCATTTGAACCGAAAGGGACCGCGAGGGAGATGAGTTTTTATTGGTGGAGTTCTGGAGTGCAATTTTGATAATGAGTTATGAATTTGGATTTTAATTAATTCCGGTGTGAAAGCAGATATAGTCCGCCGGAGACAAGAGTCCGGGCTCATAGACGACAACGAAATAAAGGGTGAAACTAATGTTGCGTGAAGAGGCAACTGAATTGAGTGCCCTATCCTTTACCGTTGTAGCCGGACTATGAATACGGCGGACTGTAATTTCTTCTACACCGGGTCATTGAAATAATTATTTACGGGAACACACAAGCTTGTCCTGGCTTATAATTTGAATATAAATATAAAGATGTTTGAGTTTGATGAGTTTAGTATTATAAACAATCGACGGTCAGGTTGCACTGTGAACTCACTCGAAAACTGTCTAAATATGAAGTATACGAGAAATGCACATGCATAAGTATGAACTTGTTTGTCCATATGTATTGATCTTATTTCTTCACTGGAAACCACGCTCACGTGAAGCTTCAATAATCATATAGAAAATTGCAATGCTTGCCAAAAACATTCGTAATGGTATCAACTTCAAGAGCTTATCGCCGTGTTAATCTAGTCACAGCCTTTCTACGTACAATGTGTACACAGTACAGGAACCAGACTCTTCTATATGAAAGACTAGCCCATGATTAGGAGAACGGGTACGGTTATGTCAGGGGGAAGGACGCCCGATGTTCGATGATAAGTTGTGATTTTGGAGGTTGCCGAGCTCCTCTGGAGCTCTGTGGGAAAAAAATCCCTAAATCGGCATTAATATGCCTGATTGATTTCTCCAAAACCGCTTGATGAATTCCTTAAATTTTTACCATACGGCAGGAAGACATCATTTTAATCAATTTTGTTTTGCGAACTTTTAGTTCGTTACAAAATTTTGAGAAAAATGCATTTGAAAATTCAATTTTCGCGCCATTTCAAAAATTCCTAGACTGCTAGAACGTTATTTATTCAAATTTAGTCTCATTCTCATGTATTTGGGGTCCCTACCACGCCTATCGACTCCACGAGGTCCGATCACGAACGTATACAAACGCACACGAGAATACCGCGCTCATGCAACACAACACATACCCGACGTATTGACATTTTGATCAAATTTCCTTTCCAAGACCTGATTTGTCATAGGTGACCGCATGCTCTTTCGTGCGTTAACGATAGATGCGTTTTAATGGGGGTTACTTTTTGCATTCAAACAAGGTTTCGCACAGTAAATAAAAAACCCTTTAAAAGTTAAAAAAAGGTGCGGAGGGAAAAAAAAGATGAAAGAAAAACATCGCGTAGCGGTTTGAGACAGGGATCTGCCGTTGATTATCATTTTAAGTCTGTAACTTATGACGGTTATAACTCGTACAGATATAACTCTCTTGATTTCAATTCCCTGTAATTGTACCGCTTATGATTCCCAAATACCTAGCAACGATTGGTTCCACAACTATGGCAATCACGTCCATAGCATACAGGTGTCGAAATACTGCCGCGATGTATCGGGAGACCAACAGTATCTTTTTGCGCAACTGTTTACCGGCGACGCGTGGTATCGCGATTTTTTTCTTTATTTGGTGAGAAAACTTAGCGGTATCTGTTGTGTGATGAAGGGAGATAGAGTTGTTTTAATGGTTAAGATTACCGACCTCTTGCTTACCTATTAAGGGAAAAAACACCCAAGTAATGATGGGATGTCGGACTGTGTTGACATCTGAGGTAACTACTGTAAGTGTTAACATACCACCCAGATTTTCGGTGAAACTGGGGTAGACATTGACCTATATTTCGTGTGTGTTTTGCTTTCAAATTGATACTAGTTTTGTTTTGGGTTTTGTTTTATCTCCATCTATTTAATACCTAAGATGACTTAAGTTGAGCAAGCGAAAAACTGCCACGCTTTCATTATGTTAATATGGTCAGCACCGCACCGGTTTTTCGCCCATCGACAGCCAGAATAAGGCTATAGATCTATAAAATTAGACTGTGGGGCGTAGACCAAATAACCAACTGTATAACAAATTCCGTAGTCCTATCAAAGAAGGAAGACAAAGCCAGGTGTAAAATTGTTTAGAAATTATTAACAACTTATAACCGTCTGTTCCCCAAAATAAAACTTACACATTTTCTTGAAATGTCACCTCAATTTCTTTTCCCCAACATCACTGACCACATGCCAAAAACAGAGTTTAGAAAAGTGGTGCAAATAGTGTTTAGCGATTTGACCTTGCTTAATTCCTAACACTTGGCATCAAACGTATAAAACACTAAGTCAAATCCTTAAAAATGTTATAACATTTGAAACATTCATAAAAAAAAAAACGTCCAATTTAAAAAAAAAAAAACATTTCCAAATGTTAGAAACGTGGTGAAAAGTAGTGGTTAGAAAAGTGTTAAATTTCTAAGCAGTTTTTGCAGTGCAATGGATACACGTAGACTTCAGCAAACCATGAGCTAAAGATATCACACAATCGAGGCTCGATATTCGGAAGGAGAAAAGAAAACACTTCAGATTACTTTTCATATGGGGATGCAGGGCCATTGTTATAATGGCATGCAGTTGAAAAGAATCAGGGCGTCATCACCCCCCAGATTTTTCATGACGTTAAAGCAAAATATATCCTCGTTCCCGATAAATAAATTTGAACTTGAACTTCGATAGTGTGTGTTCAATTAACTTTAACCGTGTTTCATCATTTATTCGAAAAGGAATAAAGAAGAGGAAAAATACAAAGACAATTTACTGGGCAAGCTTTGACCTAACAACTTGTATGAACCCCATCCGCATTTCTATTCAATTTACCGCGTTTTCCACATTTTAGTATAATGTAATGCGTGGTTATGTAGTGAAACGAGGATAGGTATTTTGTGTTTTGCGTCATGAACCAAATAATCAACCTGAATCGTGGAGGTGATGGTGATAACACATTGGAATATTTTAAACTGAGTGGCTAATTATAACAATGGCACTGCACTCACAGATTAAAAGAATATGAAAGAAAATTGAAGGTGTTTTTCTCATCCGCATAGCAGGCCGAATGTTGAATATCGTCAACTCCATGGTGTTCTGAAGTCTGTGTATCCACTAGTCACTGATGGGGAGAAGAAAGAAGTTTAGGTGATATTTTATTGATTTTCAAGAAAATGTGCAAGTTTTTATTTGGGGGGGGGAACAGGGACTGGTTATGTGTTGTTAAAATTCTAAACAATTTACTCAGGGTTTGTCCCAAAATTTGATGGGAACTACGGAATTGTTATTCGTTGTAGTGGTCAGCCCCATCAGTCTAACTCACACCGGACCGTTTTCGAGTGTTTTTAGGAACTGGTTCTTATGGAGAGATGGGTTAGATTTTACTTGTTTTGTTGTTAAATTTGTTTTATTTTGTTTTAGTCTTCGACTCAAGGAACTCAAGTTTACAAAAAATGGACGTTGTAAAACTACTACTTGTTATGCAACCACTTTTCAATCAGCACCGGTAGGCGTTTAATCTCACAGAACAATAAGATTTTGTTTTCTGTTCCATTAATGAACATCATAAACTAATCAACCCAAAAGATTTGCCTATCTGCACGTCCTAAGCAATATTCGGAGTGGGAATTTTAAGTTGAGAGAGTGTTGTTTCCTTTCAGTTAACTAAAGGGAAAACATCACGTTTCCCTAATCAAGTTTTTTTTCCTGCATGTATGTACGGGAGATGCTCCTTCAACTTGATAGAACTATGTGTTTTCTCATTGTGTTCAAAGTGTTAATTAACTTGAAGAAATATTAAGAGGATTTCAACAAATTAAAATAGTCCAATAATGCAAAAGAAAATTTGGGGATACAAGGGCGTCTAAATTAAACTAATTTCCCAAATTCTACCCCCGTAGACCGTCTTTTAACATAAATCCGCCATTTACAAAAACCCATTAAAAACACCCCATAAAATGAACTGTCGTTAATAAAGGCCGACTCAGAGATCCTGAGGAGGGCGCCCTCAATTTCCAAAAAAATCGTGTTTTTTGCATGTACATAATGCTTGTCCATATACTAATCACTGTGTGAAATTGCTAATGCTTAAATCGAATTCCTTCATATAGAAAATCACAACTTTGTTATAAAATTCCGGATCCGGGAATTTGGTTTATACCTACAGTATCCTATGGGATGTAATACTACACATTAATGTTTACTGCCTCAAACGAAGAAAATTTCAGATTCCATCTCAATTTCGGAATTGTGCATTTTAGGTTACTATCTTTAGTTCTAGTTGACTATTTTTCATTATTACACAAAAAAATAATATTTCGAAATCTCTGAGTCAGACTTTAACGTACACGATTACCATATGCATTATCACTCGGGGTTTCAAGTAGTCATTTTAAGAAACCAAGTTTCTTGTAATATACGTGACCCACAGAAATATCGAATTAACGCTAAAATAACGTAGCTTAGGATCACCGAAATATATACGTTATGACTGAAGATGTTCATGTCTCCGCCATTATTATGCCCACGGGCGGGGTTTTAATTGACGCCAAGTCGCTAGTAACACTTTTCGTACGCTTGGAACTATTTTTGGACGTCTCAATAAAAACTTACCATTATTATTAAACTGGGAAAAAGAAAGTCATCCCAAACAGCTATTTTTCAACGACTAGGCATGTTATGACTAATTTAATTCTATTTACCATTCTGGAGTCTAAAAATATAACCATGGAAAGAGAGTAATTCTTATTTTTTAAAACATTTTTGGCGCGGTTTTGATGTCGTCTGCGGCCTTACAAGTGTTAATTTATATGAATATATCACAATATTGTTGTAACGTTAGTTCTGCCCCAGCCTGTCGAGTGGTGTTATTCCAAATAATGTCATTTCAAATAAATATTTGCTTCGATGGCGCATCTCTATATTCCCGAGGTTATGTAGACTTCGTTCCCTTTGGAAGTAATTAAGAAATTAACTTGCTCGTCAACTTTGCATCTTGAAATAATTATGAGCTCGGTGCAAAACAGCAATAACAAGTAATCTTTATGTAAACTTCTTTTTTTTTATTCCGAGAGTATTTTCATAAATAAAATTTGTAAGCTTATCTGAACATTTAACTATTAAAAGGGATCCTGGTGGAACAGATATTAAGATTAATATACAAAAAACACCTGCTTTGAGCATTTTCACACATGGGGCTTGCTCTGATCCACTAAGAACAATAATGAAATTGAAATATAGGCAAAACTTGGGACGATAAAAACAAGAGAAAACATAAGCAATTTATACTTCACTTGAGCGCTATCTTGGTACAATAACGATCTTGCATGTCATGAAAGTGACATCCTTTAATTGCTACGACTAAAACACTTTAATTATAGGTACAACGAGAGATTTCAAATAGCAGGTGTCCTAATGATATGAAAATTCTGATTTTTACAGTCGTGTAAAGCTTTCTCTCAAAAATGTCCCCATCTGAATAAGCTGAGAACTGTTTCTTTGGTACAAAAAGTGTGAAATTTCTAATTTCATATAGGAGCAAATAGGAAATTCAGCCTATGTTTTCTATTGAATTGTAAGCATTCCAAATCACCTTTTTGTTTTTAATAATATAATATGGCAGGTAGGCATTTATAAAGCGCTCTTACACAAGTGGATCACAGCGCTGTACAATTATTATTATTATTACGCTGCCGTTAAGAAATCGCCACAAGCATTTCGCTTCAAGTCACCTAGGTGGCTGCTCTAAGACATGCCTTACAAGCGCACATCCCTATCACCACTTAGTATACAAATATTGACTGCTCATGAGGGAAATGGTCCAAAATAACTACCCGAGGTGACTGGAGACCGTGAGCCTACTATTTTCCCGAGACCGAAGGTCGAGGGAAAATAGTAGGCCCACGGTCTCCAGTCACCGAGGGGAGGTATTTTGCACCATTTCACGAATAATAGAGCAGTCAATATTTGTTTTATATATAACATATAAAAATATTTCTGTCATTTGAAAAACTTGCCAAGTCTCGTCGAGATCAGCTGCCACCGCAACTCAAGCCTAGTCAAGATACCTATGCAGGGGAAAAGTTCCCATAACAATGAAACTAATTCCCCGTGATGGGGGAATTAGTAGCTTTTAATTATGGGAACTTTTTTCCCTCCTCTGAAATTTTGGGGAACTAGTCTCAATATTTATGTCACATGATTAGTATTCCACCCAATCAATTGCAGAAATATTTTTATGTGTTATATAATTGTAATATCCCCCTAACAGCTCCCCATATTTCGCTTGGGTCGACGAGGCATTGTCAACTAAGTTCTTGCCCATGGATACAAACACGTTGACATCAGCGGGGCTCGAACTCACGAATTTACAATTTTCTTACGATCATGAGTCATGCGCTCTATCCGTTGCGCCACGTGGCTCATTTAAGTTATTTCTGTACCAAATAAAAGAATCATGTTGAGTGTCTAATCTATAGAAATTCACTAATAGACAGAAAATATGATGACTTTAAATTCTCGTTGCACCTTTAGACTTTACCCCCCAAAAACACGAATACGTATGTGTTTTTTCAAAATAGTCCCGTCAAATGTAGTCTCACCTGATTCACTAAATTCAAGCAGTGCAAGGTCACGCTTGATCTGATTTGGTGGACGATTACTACGAGAACGGACACGATTTATTACAAGTCACGCACAAGTAAAGTGGGGGCCTTCTACAGGGCGTATCAATAAAAACGCAACAAAACTTCTCCCCAATTTTTGTGGTAATTGTGTAAAATTACATCAAAATAATTAATGCCATCTTAAAGCCGCATATCTCTTCTTTTCAACGATAGGTAATCTGTTCATGTGCGGTCATGGGTAACCGAGTAATCATTGTTTTGCACAATGGGACAAAGTGAGCTTGGGACCAAGTTTCAAGTAATGCTAACACAAATCCTATTCAATTTTCCCTCTCTTCTCACTTCAGTCATGCAAGTGAATGGGATTTGTACGACGTTTTTTAAAGAACATTTTAACAGTGTAGAAACAAAATCCATATACATTCATTTCTAAAGATATTCGACTCTTAATTCCACAGACTTTATCCTACTGTAAGGAAACAAGTTGTCAAATTATTCAATCGACAAGTCTGAAGTATATGGAATTAGGCAAGTTTAGACAATTTACAAATAAATAAGGCAATTTGTTACCGTACTTTAATTAAGTGTATTTTGAGTGAATTCGAAGGGGATATATTAAAATGGCTTTTCAATTGCCCTGAGGTAAAAATATCAGCGATTTACAAGTGTGTTACAAAACCGATATAAGACTTTCCGGCGTGTTTTTTCCATGCATTGGGAGTTGTAGCCTAAAAGTTCATGATCGTCTGTTCTGCTGTCAGGTTTCCCGCCCTCCACCTGCCCTCTTTTACGCCTTGTCAACCCAAATTCCAACAGCGAATTATATTTGAAAAGTGATGTACATTTAAGATATCTAATTGGCGCCACGCTGTCCAAATTTTCTGTCCCAAAACTGACCAAGGATTTAAGCGTGTGCTTGTAAACTATGAAATATTTATTTTTCCCTGGCGTCCGTTCGTGGTTCAAAAATCTGATGAAAGGTGGACTTGTGTAATCTCTCATGACATTTTGTTATTGCGTTAATTTTTCTGCTTCCTTACCCGTTTTAAAATCTTTTTACATTGTACATCTGCCACGTAAAGACTACTTAAGAAAAACCAATTGTAGTATGCTGGAAAAGTTACGCCCTTGTAAAGAATTGGATAGAAGTTAAGAATTTAAACATCTGTATCAGGATGCTAAGTCGCGATTTTATCGTTCTTTAATATTGCAAAGAGAGAGAAAAGTATATTAAAGTGTTTTAATTGTTGGTAAATATAGCACATAACATATACGTATTAACAGATAAAACATGTGATTTTTACTTTTATCAAATTTTAACGCACTTAAAAATAGGTAGTCAAAGTTGACCCCCGATGACGGTCAACTATACACCAACTACAGTTTAGTCAATTTTTGACTACTTTGAAGTCATTGTGTACTAATTTTGTAGTCATATATAAACCTGTTACATTCATAAATTACTACAAATTAGTACAAAATGACTTCGTAGTAGTCAAAATTGACTACAAAGTGGTTGGTGTATAGTTGACCGTTATCAGGGGTCAAATTTGACTGCCTATTTTTAAGTGTGTACGATTACGAAGAATTTCTACAATATTTACCGAAGAGGAAATCAAGTACGGTATACCTCACTGAGTCGCCCGGTGCTATCTTCAGTAGATAGTTATGGGTCATTTCTGTAATCAGAAGTCCATGGTGTCCGAGTTATGTACGACACATGAATAAATGTACTTAAGTTGACAAACATTTGAAAGTGTCGTTCTGTATGTGTCATTGCCAATTCAGCACATGTCTAGTCAGCTGTAGACCGCCCATTGAGGAAAGTAAAGATCATTTTCTGGATGGGAAGCTTAAAATTTTCCCCTCTTCCACCTCAACATTTGGGACACCAATATTTTTTCAAGTTGATGTCTAAATCATTAGTTACAGGTACAGTTAAATTAGACTATCACTCTTATAGCCATATTACGTATTATATAAACAATATAACAATCACAACTGTTTATTTGTAATTAACTCTTTTTAAGTTCTATATCATTATATAAACATAATCATCTAAGCATGTTTATATTTACATTCTCGAAGTTACATATGCGCTTAATTCAGTGATGAATTTATCTAATTAAACTTCCTTGTTTAATAATTAATTATATTTACTTTTATTCCAGCTCGGATGAATGAACGGTTAGTAGACAGAATCAGCTGAGTATGTTAAATAAGTAACTATAGATGAATAGTTATTGCGGAATTTTATTTCTCGATGACACATATTAGCGATGATACATTTCATATGAGTAAGTCCCCATTAAATACACTCGAAAATAAATGGACACCCTAAACGGTGTTCAGGTTTCTAATACCAATGACGTTCTATCATTTCAAAGTTTTATATTAGAAATATTTACACACATTATCATTTATTTCTTGTTTTAACAGTATCCCGTATCCAAAAACACTTGGGAAAAGTAAAAAAAAAGTAAATGTTATTCATCGCCTTATCTATCTATCTAACGGCCGCAGCCGAGATGCTGTTCACCATGTAGCGCCAAATGTCCCTGTTTGTCATTAGGTTGGGGATGTCAGATGGATCCTGCTGGATGTCTCGAGCAATCACATCAATGTAGTTAAAGGGGCGACGACCCCTGTTTTGGCATGGTAACTTCCAACATGTGACGTCTGAGACTACTTGGTCAATCGCACGATGACAGTGACCGGCAAATCGTGCACGGCGTTGGGCAACAGAAGATGAAATTGGAGGGATATCTCCATATATTTTTTTTTTTTTTTTTTTTATGGACACCCTAAACGGTGTTCAGGTTTCTAATACCAATGACGTTCTATCATTTTAAAGTTTTATATTGGAAATATTTACATACATTATCATTTATTTCTTGTTTTAACAGTATCCCGTATCCAAAAACACTTGGGAAAAGTAAAAAAAAGTAAATGTTATTAATCGCCTTATAGTCATATGAATAATAAATATTGAACACTTATAACAAAATTTTACTAGGGCCTGTAATTTTACGCTGAAATACCTTAAACAGACCATAAAAATAAGCGTTTTATGGCGAAATGCCGTAAAAACTAAGGTAAACCATCAAATATACGGTAAAAAACTTGCCAACTGAGTTGTCAGCATTTTACCGTAAATTTTTACCGTAAATTTGACGGTGTACCTTAACTTTTACGGTATTTCACCGTAAAACGCTTAATTTCATGGTTCGTTTACGGTAGTTTACCGTAAAATTACGGTCCACAGTTGAACTCTATACGCTGATTGCCTAAAATTTTTTTTTTTTTTTTTTTTTGTAGTTTTGGGGTTGTTGGAGGTCGCCTTTCTTTGGTAGAGGAATGATGAATGATGTTGAAAAGGCAGCTGGTTTGTTTCCCATGTAGGTGTTATTACAAAATTCTAACAGTTGATCATGGAATAGGGGATTCTTCCAGACTACTGCAGGAATGTTGTCGGGACCAGGTGTCTTGGTGCTCTTCAGGGGTTTTAAAGGCACTATTAGTGATCGCCTTATAGTCATATGAATAATAAATATTGAACACTTATAACAAAATTTTACTAGGGCCTGTAATTTTACGCTGAAATACCTTAAACAGACCATAAAAATAAGCGTTTTATGGCGAAATGCCGTAAAAACTAAGGTAAACCATCAAATATACGGTAAAAAACTTGCCAACTGAGTTGTCAGCATTTTACCGTAAATTTTTACCGTAAATTTGACGGTGTACCTTAACTTTTACGGTATTTCACCGTAAAACGCTTAATTTCATGGTTCGTTTACGGTAGTTTACCGTAAAATTACGGTCCACAGTTGAACTCTATACGCTGATTGCCTAAAATGATCGCGCATGCAACACGGGAACGCATGCCCCGAAGTCTTTCTATCTACAGTAGATAGCATGATGTTGCCGAAAGGTTGTCATATTTATCAAATATTATGTCAATTCATAAATGTTAGTAAACGATTTTTCAGGCTAGAAACCGTTGAGTTTGGTCCCAAAATAACATAAATTTGACTTATTTTATACCTCTTGGTCAGGTTAAGAATTAGGCAACAATTTACTTGTTTAGTGTACCTAATTTGATACCGCGTATTGCAGGTGCATCGCCAGGATAAAATCTTAGAGAGGGCGAAACATTACACAATTAACTCATATAGGTTAAAGCCACAATTTTAAGGCAGTTTATTGCTTAAAGGCACTATCAGTAATTTGCTGAACCACAAAATCAAAAAAAAAAAAACCATCAAAAATCAGATTTTTGCATTTTTGTAAAAGTTTAGGTATCATAAGATACAAGACAAGTTATAGGACCAAAAGAAACATAACAAGGACAAAATCGGATATTTTAGTCAATACTCTCCGTACGGACACTTAATACAAAACGTAATTCAACGGAGATTCATATCTTTGGACACTGCTGTTTCCCTCCTTTTCTATCAATTTTTCGCTTGGAAAAAATAACTTTTGAGTATTCTACAGACTTATCCTTCACTTTTAAGCTATTCCTGCAAATTTAAAATATATTTACTCTTTCGGGTGGGATCACTAATAGTGCCTTTAAAACCCCTGTTTTTTTTCTGAATTTTGAAATTCTTAGGGGTGCGACCCCCCCCCCCCCCCCCCCCCCCCGCTACCCAACTCATACACTGGGCATCGCTATATCGCCTGACCGTTTGAACTTCTGGACCCAGGTCATGGACAATGGACATCGACTATTATTTCAAATAGCTATAACAAAAGGGTTACAATAGTACTAATCATTGATTTATACCCAATACATCAGAACTGGCCTTGGGCGGGCCTTCGTGTATGTAGTGTAGCTGTTTCTATACCTTCACATAAATGAGAGCTAGTCCAGAGAACAGTGGAATCTAGTATAATTCCTATAACGCTTTAATTATTTTAACGTTTGATTTTACACTATATTGGAGTGGCAATTGACAACAAAGGCTTTAATGGTACATGTAATATAAAATAATTAACATCGGGGAAGCTTCAAGAAATTACGAATGCGGCATGCATTTACTTTCTAATCTGCATGTTGCACACGTGCCAATGCATCTTATCAAATGTCCAATCGCTCGAAATGAGCAATTGTCAAGCTCAAGAAAAATCATCTTTTCCTGTTAACTTTCCTCGAGGCAATCTTTTTTATGTAGTTTTGAGAGACTTTGGTGAAGAAAAACGCTATGTGAGATATAAATCAACTTGGATGTATAAATAAAAAGGTTTTGAATCTACACGGTAGAGTTAGTGTAATTTAATCGTATTGCAAGAATTTTACGACCGCAATTCCTAATGCCACGGTGTAAATAAGTTGACACAACGTATGCATTATAAAACACAGTACAAAAGAAAACGTCTTGCAAGTCAATCAGAACTCTAAACAAATGGATTACATCATTTATAAATTGAGTATGGATTATTCAACCGATAAATCACCAAGTTGACGCGCCGAAAATCCCCGGTCCACCCTGCCGAGATATCTTAAAGGGACAGTCATGTCTTGGAGTATTTGGTCGGTTTGTGTATGTGTGTGAGAGTGTTTTAAATCATAAATCGATATTACATTTGAAATAAACTGAACATGGGCTAATTACATAATTAACACGATCTAAGGCAAATAACTATGTATTTTGTTGATCAGCTTATGAAATGTTAGAGGTAAGCAGTTACAATAGAAGCAAATAATAACAAAATCAAACATTTTCTACTAAAATGTCAGACGTAAGAAATATATAAGTTTGGTATTAATTAACACCAGAGGGTGCGGTCCAGTATTGATTCCAGGAGGGCGTTGAAAAAAATAATTAACACCAACATGTGGTGTAAAATTAACACCAAACGATGTCATATCATACATTGTAACACCAAAATGTGCGTTAATATAACACTAACATTGTGTTATTTTAACAATAACAAGACAAGAAGATACCCAAACCGTCTGTAACACTGACCCTTACACGGCATTCCAATTGTGACGAAAATGTAAAAAACACACAAATATAGAAGAGATTCCTCGAAATAATTCCAACTTGAAAAGAAAAATGGCAGAAAGTATCAGCCCACGTAACGACAATAATATTTCCGCACAGTTTGTTAGTCACGATTAACATCAGACAGCTTTGACTGAGTGATGTTCAGTGAATTAAAAATCATCACTATTGACATAACGACATTGACATAAAGATTAACACTCTGATAGTATTTAGGCTTTCATCAAAAGGGAAAAGAATCTCTTCCTAATACACAGATATCAGTTCATATATTATATGGCTGCCGGTATGGCTACCATTTCAAATAATAAAATTAAGTATTTTTTGTTTTCCCTTTTGAAACACCGGTGTACCGAATATTTTCACGTAATCTTCAAACCGTTTAGATGGGGATTTCTACTCTTAAATAACTTTGCAACCAAATAATATGTATATATTTCATTCCTGTAACGGAATATTATTTCAAATAATAAAACTTACGTATTAACGTTAAAAACTAATTTCTTTTTAACAAAATTTCATAAAATGGAGACATTCTTTTTTTAGAATACTAACTTAAACGTAATTCTTTGGGGAAGAATTTATTGGAGTAAAAACCCAATACATTCCACTGAAATAAAATATATCACACTGTTATTTCTCGGATTTAAGAATTTTTCATACCGCTAAATCGCAACCGTAAACGGTGGAGTGGCCCTTTAATGTGCGTCAGCGCATACAGTTACAAGTTCATTTTCCAAAGGTGCACGCGTCGTGTTTGTATCCCAGCCAAATAACACGGGTTTGAATGATACTAAAACATTTAACCCATTGTTCTCGGGTTACCCGCCGAATTTCAGCTGCTTAGACTCGTATCATTAGCAAGGTGGTTGGAGAGGATAAATTTGACGCTAAAACGAGGCCGTGTGAAATATAGGGTGCAACTATTTAGCGGTGGTATTGTCTTGGGAAAAGCCCGCCTTATTACGATTAAAGCAATAGCGAGTGATTTATAGAGAAATTTAAGAAAAGAAAACGTTCTCCGATTTTTGGTCTTAAACGAAAGATTATGTCTAAAAAAAGTCACCATACACTTTAGGTTGAACACCACTAACTCACTTATACACAGTAATCTATGGAAAAGTTGGCAACTTTGAGCATGTTTCTTTCACATTTAAACTCTCGCAGAGGAAATGCAACAATAATCATATCAAAGTACACCAAATGGCAAAATTGTCAACATATATATGGTGACCAGATAATTTTGTATATACGAATCTCTCAACTCACTGCACATCAAAACGCCCAGCACGAAATGCTCTGTAGTCGGTACGGCTAATAGTGGGCAAATCGATGTGAAATTGAGTACTAAGTAAATTGCCTCAAATTTACTGTCCACATAGGCCTACCATTTACTTTGAGAAAACACACCAGTCTACCGTGTCAATCATGAAATTCCACCATTTTCTCAATATAACTATAGTGCATTTTCTGACATTTTTTCAGAATGCCATGCAAAAAAAGTAGTCCACCCAAGATTCTTTATCCTTACGGCAGCCAGGTTAGTGGTGTATAACCTTTAAAGTCCAAAAAAGACCAAAAATTGACAAAGAGCTGCATGAAAATCGAATTTTATACCTGCTGACGATCGAGCTATTTCGAGGATGCCCAGTTTTATCACTAAATCGATATTTCAGGATGTATGATCAGTTACAGGTAATGCACTTTGAAGAAAGTTTTAGTTCATTAAAAACAAATCGTCGTGAAATTTGTAAATGCAAGAAGGTCATAAGTGCAATAGCTGCCATTTGTCAGAAATTCCCATCAAGCATACTATTATGCCAAGTCTTTGGTCAGTTGTTCTTGAAATGGTTCTTAGTCAGGCGATACAGTCATTTGAAGAACCATTTCAAGAGCTACTGGCTAAAGGAAACTAAATGGAGTTGTTCTAATACATGGCAGCGCACAGATGTATTACATGGCAGCTATTGCACTTATGACCTTCTTGCACTCACAGGGCTAAATCCAAAAATACCAATATCTCGGCATAGAAAAAAAATGAGGGCATGAATCATTAGACTACGACATTGTTTTAACGTTCAACTAAATAGAAAACAAAAACAATAAGTTTCTATAGCAGATTTTGATATTCTATTCAAGGACATCACATTTGTCATGTTTGGCCAATTTTGGTAGCCTACATTTTGTTCACCGTCAGATGAAGTGGAATTTGGGTACTTTATCCACTTTCAAGTACATTTTGGATAATTTAAAGGCATCAATGATGGATAGCACCAGTACAATTTGTTCCAATGTGGTATCATATTTTACCCATGCGTTTCATTTTCTACTTTAGGCAATTATATTTTAAATCATCTATAAATTGTGGCTCTTTTTAGTTCATTTTGGTTGATTCTATGAAACTTTAGTATATAGAAGTGATTTGTTTAATTTTTCTTTATCAAGCTAGAGTATTGAGAAATTCTGCTAGGTGGCCAATTCTATATTACATTTTACAAATTCACAGTAGATTTTGGCGAATTTGGGTTATTTGTGGTAAAAAAAGGTAATTTATTGAACACTTATCAAAATTAATGTTAAATTTTCAGACTATTCAGTTTCATTTAAAAAAAAATCCGACATATATCATTTCACCATGCTTTCCTATTTTACCCCAATATTATTCCAATACAATATCAATCACCCTATATATACGATAATGTGAGACGTTCAAAGGGGGCTGGACAGTAAATCCCGCATTGTAAAGCTAGAGCAATCCGTAGCTCCTATTTCCGGAGCGACAAAGCTCGCTCTTGTGACATCTGTTGGTTTGTGCTGGATTAGGTGAAACCCAAAACCTAAATCTTGCACTAACACCGACCCCAAATACGACACACAATAAATACGTCACTATCTATATACGCGCTGGCGCGAGAGATGAGTCTTTCTCGCGCGCTAAATCTTGCATGCATTAAGCATTAGTCCGGGGTGATCAAATTTGTTCCTTCTCTTCAGCTCTCTATCAGCTTCTATCTTCTCTGTTTATGCCCTCATCAAAGCCTACACCGCTCTCTGTCAAGTTAATGTTTACTCTCCAGTAATGCAGCGCTTGCATTTCTCAAGATTGGTCTTGCTACATCCTCTCTTTATCCTTTACGGTCCGCGCTATGATGACCGCAGATGTAACCGGTCATTTTAGGCTCAACCACTGTCCATCTCAGCCTGATCCCAGCCTTAGGGCTGAAGTACTTTTGTTGTCTTTGGACAATTTATCATCAAAGATTTCGTATACAGGTGGATGTTTTCTCTCCTCCTTGTCATTAAGAGGGTAAAATATTGAAGATATTGTTAAGACTATATTTTAGACAAGATAAAACGGAAATAAAATTGGCCCTAGGGGAAGGAAGTCCCCCAAAAGGCTTGAATTTGTGTCTCATTACTTTCTCTGGATGTTCAATTAAACAGATGAAAAATGCAACAGTGTTTGCCCGGAATGCTGAAATTAAAACAATTTTCCAAACGCCTGATTGCTTTAGCTGACTTCTCCTAAAAGAAGATTGCATTTGACGAAAAGAGGCCCTGTTAACTACCAAGGGGCTAAAGCTCTCGCCCGGAGCAAATTCTGATCCACTTTTTTTCCCTTGTCTTTTTAGAAAAAAAGAGTTAAAATAAGCTACGTGGCGAAAATTATTCTGTAATCATGGAAGTAGGGCGGCTGGTTTAAGTAATATAGCGCTTGGCGATGAAGCACCTGAAATTATTTCTGGGTGTAATTTGCAATCGCGAAATCCATATCGAGGCGGGCAAGAAGCGAACTTGAAGCCCCTTGCAGGCCCGTCCGGACCCGGCCTAGGAAAGCCCAGTGAAATCCCTTATGTACGTTACATTGTATTCACCATGTTTCTTTGCAATGAAAACAAGTAAATTGGACCTGAGGGTAATATTTGCTGCTATACACAGTAACGTTTAGTAGTACACATGACCTTTGTGTCCTGAAGCTATGACCTACATTCGAGCAAATTAGTTTACAGTAAAAGGCTACGCGCGATCGTGTTTCACGGACGTGCCAACGCCGTTATGGCGACCCGGTGACATACTTCTCAGCGGAACGCACACAAAATTGTACATCGTGCTTTTTGTTTGTTTTTCCTTCTATTTTAATCAAAAAATAATTTCAGTTAACTATATAAATTATGAAATAATGTTATAATACTGTTAACAAACCTCTTTCTCTGTAACTTAAAAAATGGGAGATTTCTTGTGTTGACCAACTAAACTTTTACGAGAAAAAAAGGCGGGGAAAAATGGCAAGACGGGGTGAGCAGACGATGCGGACGTCAATTCATGAGTTTGCAGTCGTGTTGGGTAGACAATTAAATTAACAAGAAATGTGTTGGTTTGTCGATAAATTAAATTCGTGAGCTTGATAGTAAACATTTTGGAGTGAATTGGTTTATGGAGTGTATTGGTGGCTAATTTGTGGCCAATGCGTCATTCAGAATAACTCAAAAAAATATTTTAAGCCAGTTTCAAATATTGCTATAAAATAAAACTATTTAGTTTCTAGTTGTAAAGTTACATAAGAAGATTTAGAGACGAAAAGGCGAGGAGTTGCAAAGAACGGATGAAGAAAATTGAACAAAAGCCATCAAATAAATAGTGACATGAAAAGTAATTATCGAGAGAAATGTATGGCAATTTTAATTTTAAGGAGGAAGAAACTTCAGGGTTTAATAAAGACGGAAATTCATTCCGTCTATCAATTGGTTTCTTATTCCAAATTAAGTGAGAACAAAGTTCTTTATAACTGCATTAATGTTTTAGTAGAGAAGATGGTACCATTTTCTCTGGTGTTAGGCGCTTGTAATCAATTAACCATTGCCTATCAACCACTGACATATGGGTTGATTGAAAGTTTGAACCACTCTACTATAAAAGGCTTCATCGATTTAATGTAGATAAAGAAGTCGTCTGTCATTGAAGCTTATTGGGTATTGATCTTTATAACTTTGCCCCCCCCCCCAAAAAACAAACAAACAAACAAAAACAAAGAAACAAAAGCAAAAGAAGTACATTTCATAGACTACAAGGTCTTCCTTCAGTCAATTTTGACGAGACATCTTCTCCAACGACACACTTTTCCAAACTTTGTCGTTTTCGCTATAGGGTTTGTAGCATTTGGAAGAAATGTTCTGAAAAAGTTTCGTAATGTCTAGGCCCATGAAAACGCCAAACTGATCAAGAACGCATATTGATTTGTGTAGTCAGAAACATTTACTTTGTGCATGATTGTCAATATAAGGGCCATATGGAAGAACAGAGGAATACTTAAGTTTTCCTCTGAATATGGACCCAGGGTAAAGAATAAACAAACAAACAAACAATATATCTTCTAGAAAGAGTTCTTCGGCTGTCTTCTGTGGATATGAGAACCTCAAAATATACTAAACAACTCTCGAAGGGTCTAAAAGAACTTCAAAAGGCCATCCAAAATTAAAGGATACATATTGTGCTTCACAGTCATTGTTGAGTGGTACTTTCTCTCGAAAGAAGCGCTGTAACATAACATCTAACAGATGACGGAAAACCAGGACAAAATTGAGGCGTTGAATACGTGCATGAAAATGATAATGATGACAAGTATTGTATTTTCCACAAACAATACTTTAGGAACATGATCATATGAAGTAACCTCGCGAAGTACCCATCGTTTACAGTTCCACACACTCTAAAACTCATTGCATATTCAAAATGATAAGTTGTCTTGTCCGAGGGACACTCAAAAGAAATCTTATCAAAATGTCAAGGGTCAAATGCAAATTCCAATATGGCCTACAATTTAAAAAAAAATAGAGGTCTTGTATTCATTTACCAGCTATGCATATTTTCGCCAAACCAAGTACCAAGTAATACATTTATTTTTGTTGGGGACCTTTGAATTTGCATTTGATCTACAGGTTTTTTTTATAAGAATTCTATAGGCAGTTTAGGAAGACTTTCTTCCAAATGCTGCAAATCCTATATCGAAAACGACAAAGTTTACAAAAGTGTGTCGTTGCAAGATGTCATCCAAGTTGACTGAAGGAAGACCTTGTAGTAAAAATGTACTTCTTTTGCTTTTGTTTCTTTGCTTTTGAGAGGGCAAAGTTATAGAGGTTATTGATAAAATACCCAATAAGCTTCAATGACAAACGACTTCCTTATCTACATTAAATCGATGAAACCTCTTAAAACTTTCAATCAACCCATATGTCAGTGGCTGATATGCAATAGTTCTTATTCAAGCACTTGTTGATTACAAGCACCTAACACCAGAGAAAATGGTACCATCTCTCTGCTAAAACTTTGTCCTCACTTTATTTGGACTAAAAAGATATTCGTCTTTATATGAAACAACGAGTTTCTCCTTTAAAATTAATATTATATACATTTCTCTCAATGACCTCAATTACTTTTCATGTCACTATTTTTTCATTTGAAAAAAAAAATAACCTCACGAGAGTTGCGCAGACTTATCAATCTTTCTCTTGCAAATTTCAATTTTTCGAGTGGTTCATTGATAGTACCGCAAATTTGCCATTATTTCAAAAAACCTGTCACTATCACAGTATCAGGAAATTCAGAGATTGTAACAACGAGCATGTCATGAAGCCCCTTTGATGTACTTTGTACTGATGATATCTCTCTTTCTCACTTCTTCTTAAACATGACCACACATACACAAAGAAGGCAGCTAATTCCTCTACCCACAAAGACTTATTCTTGTAATAAAAAGACTTAAGAAAACCGAAATCTATCTTACCCCTAAAGCATCGCGATCATGCATGCGTTAGGTTAAATGGTCAACCATTCAAACGACTGTCAACTATACAACACGCCACAGAAATTGCCTCGGTAAATCTAGTATCAGTTTAAATGGCGATCGACTTCTGAGAAAATATTTAGAGGGGATAAGATTCTAGCTTTAGAAAAAATACCACGGGCTGATTGAAAAATAACAAGTTTTGGAACTGGTCACGTGCGCACACAAATTTTTAGCTGTAATAAACGGGGAAAATATCTGTTTTACTGTGTATAAACGTGCTATGAAATAATGGATTCAAACGGCGTATCTTATTTCACTTTTGTTCATTTTATGCCCGGAATTTTATGAAAGCAATATCTTAAATTTCTAAGATGTAGCATGAAGACATTATTGGAATTTTTAAAGAAAATAAAAAACAACATTTTTTACAGCCAAAAAGTTGGGAAATTAAAAAAGTGTTTCTTGTCTATTTTTTGGTTTATTTGTTAGAGAGGTCCTTTAGCTCTCTATGATCATAGTGGTCTAAAATAGTGATTTTTGAGATGGCTTCCCAATGACCTGCAGTAATTTTTGAAGCCATCTCAAAAACCACTGACCTAAGACTACACAGCAAGATTCCTACTCACGGTGTAACCCAGAGCTTAGGCCACTCCATGTGTACTCTTAGCTCTACTCGAAGGGTACCCCATTGATACATTATTGATGCAGTGCCTACAACTGAGTACTTGCGAAGTACACAAGCCACTGGGTGAATAACAGCTATATTTACTTAGCAGTACCCCATCCTATAGTTGCCTGCTAGGTGACTAACAGGTACCCATGTAAGCCACCAGTAGTGGAGTACCCCTGCAGCTACTCCACGGGAGTACCTTCACAGGTACCCCCTACCGGCTGCCTAGTAGGCAGCACTTTGGACCATAGAGGGCGCCAAACATTCTATTGTTGTTTACGACTTTCTGATCATTTTCAAGCTTAGTAACATCTATATTTGTGTTGAGCATCACCAAAAACCCCTATATATGACATTTTGTGTAAAAAACGTATAACATATGTGACCAAAATGTTAAGTAATGGATAAAATTACTACAATAATCATACAGAGTTCAAAGCTCATTTGCATGGGAGTACCCATGCAGGTACTCCAGCATGGGGTGACTAGTGGTTTGGCTACTGCGTGTGTACCTAGGTGGATGATTACCCCCACTTTTGCGGCCGGCGATGTGGTACCCATGCAGGTGGGTACTCCATGGCTACTTAACGGCTACTTAACAGCTACTTCACAGGTACTTCCATGAAGAAATTGGTTGTGTAGGCTTGTTTGTACTCATTTGAATGCATTTCTCTCAATGACCTCAATTACTTTTCATGTCACTATTTTTTCATTTGAAAAAAAAAATAACCTCACGAGAGTTGCGCAGACTTATCAATCTTTCTCTTGCAAATTTCAATTTTTCGAGTGGTTCATTGATAGTACCGCAAATTTGCCATTATTTCAAAAAACCTGTCACTATCACAGTATCAGGAAATTCAGAGATTGTAACAACGAGCATGTCATGAAGCCCCTTTGATGTACTTTGTACTGATGATATCTCTCTTTCTCACTTCTTCTTAAACATGACCACACATACACAAAGAAGGCAGCTAATTCCTCTACCCACAAAGACTTATTCTTGTAATAAAAAGACTTAAGAAAACCGAAATCTATCTTACCCCTAAAGCATCGCGATCATGCATGCGTTAGGTTAAATGGTCAACCATTCAAACGACTGTCAACTATACAACACGCCACAGAAATTGCCTCGGTAAATCTAGTATCAGTTTAAATGGCGATCGACTTCTGAGAAAATATTTAGAGGGGATAAGATTCTAGCTTTAGAAAAAATACCACGGGCTGATTGAAAAATAACAAGTTTTGGAACTGGTCACGTGCGCACACAAATTTTTAGCTGTAATAAACGGGGAAAATATCTGTTTTACTGTGTATAAACGTGCTATGAAATAATGGATTCAAACGGCGTATCTTATTTCACTTTTGTTCATTTTATGCCCGGAATTTTATGAAAGCAATATCTTAAATTTCTAAGATGTAGCATGAAGACATTATTGGAATTTTTAAAGAAAATAAAAAACAACATTTTTTACAGCCAAAAAGTTGGGAAATTAAAAAAGTGTTTCTTGTCTATTTTTTGGTTTTATTATGTCTAGAAGAGGTCCTTTAGCTCGCTATGATCATATGGTTAAAATAGTGATTTTTTGAATGGCTTCCCAATGACCTGCAGGTAATTTTTGAAGCCATCTAAAAGCCACTGACCTAAACTAGGCTTGTTTGGACTCATTTGATGCATTTTCATGCTCATTTCGATATGCTCATGCAATACATAATTCTGATTTTTTTTTAACATTTGAAAAACATGATCGTTAAGCCACATGGGTCAATGGCTAAACTACATACTTTTTCACACTTGAGTTTTTGAGAGAAAATTTAAGAAAATATATAAGAACGAATTTTAATTTGAAGTATGAGGTTGTAATCTGTATCCTTTGTCTTCAGCTTTATCTGGTTTTTTTCAAGAAAAATGATGGTATATATTTCTTTTGATACATAGTTGGGGGGGCTCGATGATGTTCATCAGGTTTAGTAATCACAGGAATATGTTTAGCAAATTTTAAAATGCAAAGAGAAATTATTTCAATTCGCACCCATTGTCTAGTCTATAGGTACAAGCAGGGATAATGCGATAGAATAGAAAAAATGTGGAAATGCATTTTAGCTTATAAATCAAAGATGGGTATTTAACTACTTCAATGTAGGAACAAAAACAACAAATAGGGGAAAATGAAGTATTTGTCATACCGTCTCCTACAAATAGCCATACAATGATGTTATCTCAAAATCAACTCTAAACAGCTGATTGTGGTTTACACCAGTACAGAATAAACAAAGATCAATAATATTTGTGTTTGAAGACAAACTGTTCATCAGGTCTTGGTGCACAATATTACGCTTATAAATCTGGGATATTGCACAGGGAAAGGTTTTTTTTTTTAATCTCAAGTCAGAATTTTGATACGCACGTATAGAAATTACAGAATCAGATATAGAGTACTGCCTTGACTTTAATACACGGATTTCAAACCAACCACTTGCAGATTATGTTAGTACATCTATGCCAGTAACAAAAATACCAAAATACGAATTTTGATGATTTTTTTTATGTTTCGGATCAGCAAATCGCTGCTTATCCCTATTTACTAATAGAAAATTCGATCATGGATTCTCGATCTCGACTCCAATATTTAAGCATGTTCAATTCAAGCTCCTCATTCCCTAATTCGGTCAAACTGGTTCTCGACATGCCTTTATAAAAGAAACTGTATCAAGAGAAACATGTTAATTTACTTGATATTAACATGAGATGAGGACAAATTATGCATTTGGATGACAATATTTGGAATCAGCATGAAAAAATACATTCAAATGAGTACAAACAAGCCTAGTCTTAGGTCAGTTTCCCAAATGACCTTTTGAGATGGTTTCTTATAGAGGACGCCATCTCATAAGCCACGTAACCTGACGTATTTACAAAAATCTACCAGAGTTACCACTCATACAATACAGGCTGACTCAAAAAGAAGTTTACTCATTTTTATTGTAATTTAGTAAAATATCTGTAAGGAATTCCTTTTACACTAATATGTCATTAGAAAGAGCAATTCCTGAAATTCTAAATCAGAAAAGAATTTTTGAATTTGCTTGTGCCAAACCCGAGTTATATTAATTTGAATAAAACCACCCATTTTCCTGACAGTACACGTCTGGGTAACTTGCGTCAGTTTCTATTTACACCAAATCAATAATGTGCGAACAAGAAAGCCTCCATTGGTTTGCAACTTCATTGTCAAAATGAAAGTTTTACTTTTATATTCGTATTCAAAATCTACAAATCAAGAGCAAGATTTTAAACATAATTTCAATTTTCTGTTGCATGAACTGTTTGCGATGAAAATAGTTTTATTACATTGCTTAATAAAGAAATGAACTTAATTATGGTTCATGATAATGACTATAAAACCAAAACTTTCATTTTGACAATAAAAATTGCAAACCAATGGATCTGTCTTGTTCACGCTTTATTGATTGGGCGTGAATAGAAAATTGATGTAAGTTTCCCAGATGTGTACAGTCATGAAAATGGGTGATTTTATTCAAATGAGCATAACTTTGGTTTGGTATGTGCAAATTAAACATTTCTTTTTTTAATTTAGACCTTCAGAAATTGCTCTTTTTAATGGTTTATTACTTTACAGACACTTCCTTTTAGATTTCTTACTAAACCACGACAAAAATGAGTAAACTTCTATTATTTTGAGATAATAGAGTGAAGGCTCCCCTCCCTACTCTCTTATATAGAGTGAAGGAAGGCTCCCCTCTCTACTCTCTTAATCATGGTAGTTTTTGTTTCATTAGTGACAATTTTCTCGTCATCGATACTATAACAGAATCTATGTTACACACGATCACATACGCGTACATGCCGTTCTCAATCATATTCCGAAACCCTGTATGGGCAGCTATATACAGTATTTTGGCTCCAGTACACTGAAAAAGAGCAAAAAAAAGAAGAGGAAAAAGCGATACACGCTTCGGCATAATAGCATGTGAATGTTCAGCGCTGAAAGGCCCGTGGAGGTCCACTTAAACACACAGACTCAGATTGGCACTGTACTTCTCGAGTAATCTAAAAACACAAGGAAAAGAGAAAGAGCAAAAAAAAAAAATTGCTTGCTTCGGGCATTGCATTAAAACCGAAGCGGGATTGGTATTACAGAAAGAGAATAGACGAAGGAAGGAGGGAGGGTCGCGTGTTAGCTGTGTTTAGAGCAACGTGTGAAAAAATCCAAAGCCAAATGTAGGTCATTGATGCAAAAGATAATAATGGTGCACCGGGCCGTTTGTCGACACCTCTTGTAGTATATACTGGTATCTGATAATCATCAGCTGATCTCTAGAGGGCGGAAGACCACTTTATCTGATGGTGCTTGGGGAGTGAGAGATGTTATCGCCCCCCGAGCTGTCTGACCAACTTGGGACGTGTGATAATAGCAATACGGATAATTTTGATGGTCAGATTTTGAGAAGACCCTTTTTAAGTATATTTTCTTTTGTGTCCGTTGACATCTGGCCTGGATATATCAATTGAAAATAGATTTATTACTCTCTAAGGCTATATTTACTGTAACGTTATCTACTGAAGATAAGACGTTTTACTAATGAAGATCTATTTAATTCAAGGCTCACTATATCTAATCTGATTAACACTAAGGCGGTCTTGAGTAATTTTAAGATGTTCTTTAAGCCTTTTATCCAAACACATCCGACTGGTTCATACGAAACGTAATCGCTTGTTGAAAAGTTGCACTTGTTTAGGCAGCATATTTGACACTAAACTATACACACTGTCCCATCCATTTTTCTAAGCACACGCATTAAGAAAATGATAGAAAATGAATGAGTAACATGGAGAGGGGGTAGGGATTTAGGGGAAGGGTGTATATAATAGAAAGGAAAAAGGGTCGGTGATGAAGTATTTTCCATGGTATATATGAAGTATCTTCCATTCTACCCCCCCCCCGGCCTCCAGTTCAGTGGAACAGTTTATCACTTTGTATTCGTGAATCCGCCAGTATTTCCTCTTTTAGAAAAATCTGAAGGCAATCTTTTTGACTGATTTTTTGCTATTTTCCCACTCTTGTGTTCATTTCTTTTTCTCTCACCGCCATTCATGAGGTAAAGGCGCTTCACAAAGTCCTGTGTTATTATTATTATTATTATTATTATCATTATGACAAAGCAAGCAGATGCAAGAAAGCAAGAAAGAAAAAAAATTAGATGGGGAAAATAAGGAACAACGGAATAGAAAAGAAAGCAAAGAAGAAGACCAAAGAAGAATAAAATAAAGAAGAGGGTGTACGAAAAGAAAACAGACCAAAAGGAAAATGAATCAAAGAAGATAAATGGTCCTTATCATGCCGTACGGGGAGTTAGCTCAGTCACAATTCTCGTAAAGTTTGAAATATTGGAGAAGTAACTCGTTCGCAAAGAAGAAACATCGTGCACTGCTCAATCGTCACTATTAAAGAGGAATGAAGAACTGATGACAAAAGGAAAAGGTAAAAAGGAAAAGAAAAAAACAGAAAGCTAAAAAGGAAAACAGCACTGACTAGGACAAACAACAAAGGAAGACTATCTACTTCAGAACGCCGAAAAATAGAAGCGAAACGATGGTGCTATTTTGACACAATTCAATCTAGCGCGGTGCAATTTGAGCACAAATATTTTTCAGGAGCCCATTAGCCGGAATGTGTATAAATATCACTATCTTTTGACCAAAGAGCGCAAATCTTTGAAGAGTTCCACAGGGTCAGAGTATTACATGATGCTCCCAGATCCCAGCGGACAGGTAACCACAGATGGATAGAGAAACTAGTTGGTGATAACCAATATCATTTGAGAATGCTACATCACCAATCACCGCCTATATCAACGGAGTCGAATTACTGTAATACCGCTACAATCGCGTTGAAATTGGTATTTCTAGAAGTTTTAAATAAGATTAGGAAGAAGAAAATATTGTTACGGGCTTAAACATTATCGTTAAACAGTATCATGAGTTGCTTGGAGTTTTATAGCCTTTTTAGCTAAAGGAAGACATATGAACATCGGAAAAGCAATGAAATACGTATCGACAAAAACATAAATTTAGTTTAAATAATTGCTTGTTTTTAATCATACAAGTAATTACATTTTCACTCTAAAAAGTGCAAGCAAGTGTATCTAAACAAATGAAACACCGGCCTACCTCTTCGAGTAAATAAAAGACATCTACTACTGTTCTAACTCACTTGCTTATATTGTTGTTGCAATACAATGTAACGCAATATTTTGTATCGTAATGTAATGTATAAGCGTATTTGCAGATATATACAATGCAATGATGTGTGAATACATATACAATGTAATATTATGTAACGTAACGATAAAGATGTACAATACAATTTAATGTAACGTAATTTAGAGATATACAATGTAATGTTATGTATGTGTTACAAGTTATGTAATGAAATACAATATGGTGTATAATGCAATGTAATGCAACATAATGTAAAATGTAATGTAATTTTATGTTATGTAATGAAATATTGTTTAGCATGTTCAGTGCAGTGTAATGTTATGTAATGATATAAAATTCATTGAATTACCGGCCCAATGTATTTAATTAAATGGGGGAATGTAAATGTTTATTCAATCGGTGGAAATCAATCATTTTAAAAGAAAATTTAAATTAAAGACACGTGCACTGGAAGTTATGTAATGTATGTAATGTATGATATTTATGGAATTGAAATGTACTGCGTATTGTATGCATATGGCAAATCACATAATTCAATTTATTTCAGTTTAATGCAAGGGTAATAACAACATAAAGTTTAGATTCTCACCATTTTATTTTTGTGCATAATTATTATATTTATGTTTGCAAATTTCAGAGTAAAAAGCACTTTTTGCAGCTTGTCAAGCTTTCATTAAGGTTAAAGGGAGATCGAATACCCTGTTGCGATGAAGGGGACTCTTTCCAGTCATTTTGAAAATGGCGGTTTTGCTTTTTAATTCTCTTTTAATTATATTTGTGCGTATTGCATATGCATTTTTTAAAATGATGTTGATATACTGTGATATTATATTTTACTTACCTGTGTGTTTTGGATTTTTTAATACTGGCTTTCTGCTTTTGGCAATTGTAAGTGATTTTATGATTGTTGTGCTTGTGATCGCTTGTTTTATCGTTTTTTGGAAAATGCAACAAATACTGAAAAAAATTTTAGATTTCTTTCGTGAAATTTATTAAACTGACGGATGAGTGCCTTACTTTGTAATTGTCACTAAGTTATATTTTGCTGTGGCAATATTACTATTTGTATGATGAATGATCAATACTTTCCAGCAATGTTTCTTCCAATATGGTACACGGTCCATTTACTAGCACTGGTTCATTGATCTGAATATACGCCAATCATATTCCAAAATAATAAAAAATCGTTCAGTTCGTCCAACCTGACCCATATCGTGGACAAATAACCAAAATTTTAGAATCAAAACAATGTTGTCTGGCGGAATATCTTAAACGTGAAACTTCTACACTTTTGATCTTTGTATCCTTTTTGAGTCTGTCAAATTTAGCGTGCAAATCACTATACGTAGTTATTGCATGTTGCAAGTTTTGCTCATCTACGTAGCTGTTAAAATAAGTGATTTAAAGTTTTTGAGTGTGTGTTGTGTTTCATTGCTATCTTGCTTATGTTTTGAACCAAAATGTCATCAAAGTTTTTTTGTTTATAAACTACTGATAAACGTCATAAAAACGTGACTTTATAAAAAATGTTAAACGTTTCTTAGAAATGCCGTCCCCGTTTCAAATGAACTACCACATTTTGGAACATTTAGGCATGATTTTTGCCCAATGTTTAATTTCCCAATTCCTATTTCAATAATTAGATTACACAAAATCCCTTATTGTATACAATCAATATGTTAAATTCAATTATGTTCACCAGTTTGGACACCATGTTTAGCAGGATAGTTTGTCCGCAAAATTGGTTTAATATTTGCCATTACATTCTCAAATTTGTTACACAAAGGCCTATTATACGTATACGATCCATGGTGTTTTCTTTTAATATAACATTTTAACATTATTTCTGATTTGAAAAGTAATGACTTTAAAAAACATGAATTAAACCACATATCTAGATGAAGGTGTACCAGGTATGCTGCAAATCCTTTAATATATCCCATCCACCCAATTTTCCCCTTGGACACCAGCTCAGTAATTTGCGCGGTTTCATTAGCTAAATATATTTTTATGTTTTTAATCGTGCCAGTTTTTCTCAAATATGAGGAAAATCTCCACTCAATCTGTAACAGAACGATACAGTGTTTCTTTACAATGGAATTGCGCCATCCAGTCAACTGCGTCACTGAAATGGTTTTAAATTTGCAACAAACAAATCTATAAACTTGAGTTCAGTAACAGGTTTCACTATTGAAGCGTACCTGTTGTTACAAGCCCGGCTGCTCTTCATTTCAATGTATCCGAATATAATATTATCCTGTTCCATGTGTATTAGAGACCCTTAAATTCTTATTCTATTCTCTTCTGCCCATTTTAGAAAATGCAGGCATTCTGATTGGTCTTTTACTGGTCCCATTTTCTGCATAATGGGTCGCCAATGCATTTTCTTATTAAAATGAAGCTGTTTTAGGTAAAGATAGAATAAAGGGTTTGCAGTGAGGTGTCATTTTGGGGCGCACTAATGTATCCTCGGCCCGAAAAACGTAAAACAATGGGCTCGACTGAGCCTCGCCCATTATTTATTTCTGACCTCGACCCATTAGTCGCCCTAATGACACTGGAACCTTTATTTCTCTATTAGTTTCTCATATAAGGAAGTGACCCTCTGGAAGTGTGAGGAGGGAGGGCGGTTTTTTATATTCTATATTTTACTAAAATATGGCGGATTCACACTGAAATTGATATACCACCAACCTTCAGCCGCATCAGAAAAATGGTGAGGCCTTTTAAATGTTATGGTTTGTGAGGATAGGACCCTAGAGGTCTCTAAAATCAACTTGAAGATGACTGTGATTACTTTACACACTTAGTCTTACCGTCAAAATTTTTTTAGGATTGAAACATATAGTTTTCAGAAAATTGAAAAATAATAT
>JAMKCH010048505.1:0-11349 GCA_023653785.1 Ophioderma brevispina
TACTAAAACATATGGGAAATTAATAAGAGTGTTAAAGACATCCGGGTAATTTGTAGGCTAACTTTTAAGTTTTCAAAACTTTAATCAACAAATGTGTATATAGCATGAATATCATAGACCGTACTCATTGATATTAAACCAAAAAGGTCCAACAGACCGGTCAATCAGGGTGCATAGCGTGGGAATGCATACGGCGTGCGTTTTCTCATGTGTTAAAGGTAATTTCCGTCGTCTGCTGAATTAATGTCGCCGGCTGACATTAATTATAAAATCGTTCTTGTTTATCACATAAGCGCTGAATTTAGTCTTAAAAATCATTTCAGGTGTGAGGGCTAAAATTATAACAAAGCTTTACAACCATGCCAAAAATACAATTTTGAAAAATCTTTGAGCGCACTATTTTTCAATGTGCCAGTGTCGCTTTAATAATTATGAGATGAATTGCAATGTTGAATGCAATATCCAACACATCGTGAAGGATGTCATTTATATTCAATAGGTCAATGAATGAGATGACATTTTACACGTGTGATGTCATGTATGTTAAACACGTGATGATACAGGTGAGTCAAAAAAAACTTGACCCTGATTGTGTAAACGCCATTTTTGCATTTTTAATAGCATATATCTAACATATCATTGGATAATCAGAAAGTCTATTTTCACTTATCTTTATTTTGCTGCAACGATAATTCCAATCGTATAAGCCTAGGGCCGACTACAGTCTTTTGAATCAAGTAGTTACCTTTTACCCTATCCACGAATTCTCATTTTGAATGCACGGGCGGCCAACTAAGCAAATGATTCCCTAAAATGATAGCTTAATGTCCATTTTATGTGAAATTAAGTGGTATCTTAAAGGTTAAAAGCCATTGATAATGTAAATTTATTTGAAACCTTTTTTTTTTTCAAGCTGTGCCATATTTTTGTCTGCAAATAAAGACAATATTTAAATCTCAAAAGGGTTGTCAAGATGCCGGTTCCGGAATATGGTACGATTCATTCCACTCCTCTCCAGAACTGAGACATGTATCAATTAATTTATTTTTCAAATGATGTTCATGAGTAGAAACGTTAAGAAGGCATCCGATTGTAAATTGTTACTTTGTGTGGAAAGCGTCACATTTATTCTGTCAGTCTATAAATAGCCGGATTTTCTTGTGGAAATTGATTTGCTTTTCGCGGAATGCCGTTCATTCTAATGTGAATCCGTAACCAGGTGCCGTACTGGGGCATTATCTAACATATGTGGCATCATCGTAAAGCTTATTTGTTATAGTAGAAGACCTGCCTGTAGATCCCGTGACCAAACTCTGGAGACAAAGATTTTAAGGCGTCTTGGGGTTCCCTGATCGATGTTGGAAGTCCTTGACTTGGGCTTGCCCTCTTCAAATGTTCCGGCATTTTGTGGGACTGGGCAAACAAGTTAACACGGGGGTAAAAATTGAGAACTGTCGCAATTAATTAAATCATGTCCTGTATTCTTGCCTTACATACGGAATCTAAACTGTATAGTTTGTTATATAGATCCCGTTCACATGAGGACGCTATGGCCGAAAATGTCAAAGGTCATGCACTTTCAGTCAAGGTCAAATTGTTAGTATAAACTAGTTTAAAGATGTAAGTGGTCATTATTTTCGTGCATGACCAATTCAATTTTGTAACTTTTAATAATACAAATGTTAGTCCTTGACCTTGAAACTGAAATAGCCGCCATTGTGTTGCATGTCAAGGTCAGACTAACATTTGAATTCGGATTTAGATCACATCACTCAACCGTTTGTGGCAATTGAGTTACTGATAATGCTTTTCAATGCCGTAAAGAACACAACCTGGAGTATATCTGGAACCGATCTGGACTTGAGTAATGCCTTCGATACCATAAATCACAATACTTGAACATTACGTTTCAGAGGCATAAGATGGTTTAAAAAGATTATCGCTGGCGATAGAGTTCATTTTCAATATAACTCATGTACTTCGATACTTTGAATACAAATGTGGAGCCGCAGGATCTATTTGGGTCTATATTGTTTACAATCGGTATCAACTATATCAGTAATTCATATCAATACTTAATTTCTTCTATTTGCGCAGATGATGCCGAAATACTTTTACTTTATTCCCAAAGATCTGCTAATCAATTTAAACATGTAAATACTGAGCTGCAAGAATCTAAACTGGTTCAAGTGCCAATAAATTCCCCAGTGATGTCACACAATAAGTTATTATGATATGGGGAAAGACTTCCATATGTTCCCCCCTCGTATATATTTTACCTTATACAAAATGTAATTTTAATTTTGGCATTGTTGATCACAACGGAATACAGCCACAATAATAACATTTTATGTGCATTAAATATATGAGAGGGGGTACATATGGAAGTCCTTCCGATTATGGAAACCCCTCAAAAACATCTAATACGATTTGGCGCGGACTTTTTTCAAGATGGTTAAATTAGAGTAAGGCAAACAAATTTGCTTTAGATGCATTCACATGGAAGACCATTTGAAAAATTTAAAACTCAAGAAATATTGGCATCTTAAATAAGCTGAAGTACTTTTCCTAAACGTAATTATGAAAATATTTTGCGTGTATATCTCCCTATATTAACTATGGACTTCTTGCTTGGGGTTGTACTTATCAAACTTATGTAGAATAAAATACGCAAGTTGCAAAACAAGCAATAGAGTACTTAACCATTTCATTGTAATGCTCATACTCGTCCACTATTTTATTAAAATCATATTCCGAATGTGTGTTACAGAAACCCGTGGTGAGGACACTACTGACAAGGTATACTGACATCCTTGACAATCAACCATTGGTATTGAAATTGATGTTTCTGTACATGCATCGCTCCCTCGTCTCGGCAGACGATTGGCCCCCTAGGCGAAGAGGAACCAAACCAATTTGTCTCCTACACAACCCCGTTCTCCTATATTTCAGGACTAACGCAACTAAAAGGATTCTAGATATCTCATCACGAAAGACTAAACAGCAAACTCCGTGAACTTCTACCGAGCTTGCAAAGAGGCTGAATAAAGTCCTACAGCCTGGACGATTTTACTCATCATTTCCTTGTGTACATTTTAATGCGCATTATTGGAACTAAATATTAACCTGTAACAACGTAAAGTTAAATGACTGTAATATCACATCAATCAATTTTAGCAGTTCATGATAACACCTTTTTTGATATTTCCGGGCTATTTGCTTATAGGCTAACGGGCAAATTGCATGCGTTTACAAGGTGACGCACCCCTAACAAGTACATATTTTGCTAAAATAACTTGTCTAAAATTATCAAAATCAGTTCTACGCGTATCTCGCACTTCTAGTATGTGCAATTTCGTTTGAAAATGAATTATGTCATCTCCTTTTTTTCCCCCTTATTATCAGTGACCAGGGATGGTACACCGGGGGTCGCCGCTCCGCTCACTCCATGTCCAGCAAATTAATGGTGGTTGTATCGGATAGAGGCGATTAGTGAGGTTGCATGTCGGGGATAATAATTGCATTGTTGGATGACGCAATTAATAAATTAACATAATGCATTAGCGGGCCCACTGTGCGCGAGTGCTCACAGTGGGTAGACGTTTCATCTAGAAGGGACCACTTGATGCAATGAGGTATTGCCATTCATTCCCGTCAAGCACCTACTGCACCACGTCATACAGCGCATGACGGAATCAATTGTAATACCTCATTAATCCATCAATGTGGGTGTGACGTCGCTATGAAACGTCCCTACTCTCACATGGCCCCGATTATCCTATATACTTTATTAAGCTTCCAACCATGCCATTATATCCCGGGAATTATGCACTCCAATCATGCCTTATCTGTCATAAACCACACGAGCATTATTTTATACACTCATCAAAACCATAAATAACGATCTTAATAACTCTTTTTCTGATATATTTTGGATGGCTTTTAAAATTTCAAACTAGAAATATCGTAGTTCTACGAAATTTCCACAACACTGGGTTGACTAACAAAAAGCACCAGCATTGGGAGAGAAGGTGTGAAAAGTTATACAATGTAGTATTGATTGAAATTTCGATGAGTTACCAGCTCAATAATATGTTAGCTTTTAAACATAATTGCCATGATTTTAATGAACGTACGATTACGCATTATCTTCCTTTCACACCAATCCATTGGTAATAAGCGCAGTCCGAAATTTCATGCTAATAATTATCATTAAGTTTCCTTCAATTTGTATCCACTATTTTGTATAGGTCAATCGGGGTTAATTAACACCGCAGATTTTACAATAGACAATGGTAGGACCTACTTGCCGGTGTATTTTGCTTGTTTTTTACACTATAAATAAATTCTATTTTAAGGTATAGCTCGTAGTGAGTGTAATCTGATTCATTCTTCGTTAGTAAAGCCCATACCTTTGAGGTTCACATTGCTAATAATTATTCATTTAAGTTCTGGGTGTATCGTATCTATTTCTATAGTCAAATCGGGATTGTTAACACCACAGATTTTATAAACCAGATAAGTAGGACCTTCTGGCGCAGGGGTTACTACTGATTTTTTTGCATCAATGTGAGTCAACACTTACGGCAATTCGGAAATTACCTCTATATAAATAGCCCTAATAGTGAATATACATTCTATGATTTAAGGATCATAACATGGACATTTTACTGTCATAACTGTGCGAAAACTTGTGCTGCAAAAGTCCATACTCATACGACGATTCATAACTTCGGCAAAAACATGACAATGCCCTTTGACAATTCCGCTCTTGGAAAAGAAATTTCGTAAAATGTGCGTCAAACATTCAGCCGGGAACATGAGGCCAGCTCAGGCCAATACTCGGGTAACTTTAATGTTGCAATGAGCGTATATTCTCTTGTACGTTGTAGATGTTACGTGCTCATACCTCGTGAAGTAGATATGCGTGGTAGGATCCAAATAAATGAGAATTAGACTAAATTTGGAATAATATGTTAGAGGGAAGTTGAAATGCATGTTCTCCATATTTTTTTGGGGAAAAAAATTGCTTAAATGAATGTCCTTCTCGCCGTATGGCAAAATTGACGTAATTCGTCAAGCGGTTTTGTAGCATCGATCAGGCAAAGTGGGGCAAAAATAATGCCGATTTGGGATTTTCCCCATAGAACTCCAAACGAGCTAGGCAACCTTCAAAATCTAAAATCTAGTATCCTAACATTTTGTGGTTTCTGGGTATCAATAGCATACCCAAACCAGCGGGTGTATTTTCTAATACATTGGGGAATGAAATCTACTGACCTGTGCCAGGGGAATTGAGATTTTACTAGCCCATAGTGATATATTGAGATAAAGCCTAATTCGACGGTACCTCCTTTCTATTCAATTCAAAGTTTGTCGCCACGGTTCAAAACCTGCATCTGACACACAGATAGGTCTATGATTTTCGATTCTGATATAAAGCAATAAATTGCTAGAAATGGGTTACGCGGCAAAGTTACGGGTTTGGTTCTGGACACAGATGTTAGGTCACAGTTGCCAAACATTTTTTTTCTGCATGAAGCTTGTTCAACTTCGTTTCCTTTCGAATAAAGAGCATCAAATATGGTTCAAAAAAATTGAACACACAGTAAGACCTTTTATACCTATTTATTTGTGAAAGAGGACCCCAGGTAATTTGTGGTAACGTCATTGAAAATAGTTAATCTGAAATCGGGGTTGGTGGTTAACAACTTGCAACTTTTCAGCTGCATGGATAATAACGATGGCTCTGCAGTTCCAGAGAAAAGGATCTGTGAAGTGTTTCAGTTTTACATACGTACGGATTTACTTATCAATTAGCCCCTTATTTGCTGGAGTCAATGAATCATGCTGTACATACGGTAGTCACTGATATTAAGGGCATACATTGAGATGACATTTAATTCATTTTCTCGAGAATGTGCACTACTAGACGTGAGAACAATCGTAGAATGATTTCTTAATTTTACGATAAAGTTATTGGAAGAATTATGTAATTCCCAGGGGTGCGCCACCTTTTCCTTATTAGAGCATCTTTTTCGCTTAGGCCTCATGGCCTATGAGACTACATAACTATCTTGTTATTATTTCTATGGTATTACCCAGGTCACTTTAACTTCCTCTGTTCCGCACGTCAAATTCCAATTCCCGATTGATTTGTTTATTCTCTTTTCGATCATCTGTAAGCTTGCCAACAATTTACTACCTCACGGATCTTTTATAGTTTCAAATAATAAGTACAACTTTCTTAATATAATCATTTCAGTATCAAATTATCTGTAAATCCTTTGAATGCCCAGGAATAGTGTTTTGGCCTCCTAGTACGTCGCCACTTGGAAAAAGAGCTCTAGTATTTGTCGAGTTCGGGTAGTGGTCGAGTAGAAAAATGCCAATGGTACCAGGTGTTAGGGACATTATTGTAGGATCATCACCTGGGTGGATGTAGAAAGCAGAGTGGTGCAATTATTTTTTATGGGCCAACAAAGGTCACAATTGGACCCAAATAAGGTAACATCATAGAATGGTGATTTATTTATTTCGATTTCATATTTGCAATGTAATACTAATAAAATTTCCCCCCTCTTTATAGCCGTGTAGATTGAAGAAAATTTGAATGTTGGAATCTGGGGTTAATTTGACCCCAAAGGGCCAAAAAGGGGTCTAAATTTAAACCCGCCAATAAGGTAAAATCATAGAGGGTGATTCCAACTTCTATTAATGTACATATTTAACTTTCGCCCACTATATACTGTAATTCACGAAGAATTTGAATGTGGAATCGGGGGTTATGTTTGAACCCCAGAAAGAGCCAAAAAAGGGGTCAAAATACCCAATTAGGTAAAAATCATAGAATTTTGATGTATTTTTCCCATCTTTACAGTTCATTTGCCCCACTATTATAGTAGTTGCCCCTTTTGCCTGGTTGCCCCTCTGGGGTTTACTTTTTGCCCCCCCGCCTCGTGCCCCCCGGGTGGTCCCCAATTGACCCAAATTAGGTAAAAATCATAGAATGGATGATTATTTTAGTTCGAATTCATATTGAAATGTAAATTCTTTAATTTTTCCCCCCCACCCCTATCGTTTAGAATTCAAGAACGAATGATGTTCGGCATCTGGGGGCCAAAAGGGTAATATTGACACAAATATGGTAAAAACATAAAATGTGATGTCTTTATTCCTCTTAATTTTAAATATCCACATCACGCTATATGGTCACGGCGGCCCCCATAGCTGTGATTGAGATTTGAAAATAGTAACCTGTGAATGGCTAGTATCTATTGTGGTAAACACGGACAAGTTGTAGCTGTGTGATGCGATATTCGGTGTGGCATATGGCAGCATTTAATGATCAATTTCCAATTTAAACTTATTCAACTATTGTATGGTGGTGGTGCTGATCCAATTGAACAGAGGTAACTTTAAAGGCAACTAGCAAAAAAAAGAGTCAATTCACCCTCCTTCACACTATCGGGGGTGGATCTTTGAGGCGGCTCGTTATATCATATACTATCGTAATAGAATTTCAATGGACAGACGTCCGGGGTCCCTGGGAATTTCTCCTATATATATCCTTTCAACGATAAATGAGTCTTGTGCCAATATCCAAATTATTATATAACAGTTTTTAATGATCTTTACTTGATTTGGTCAAATTGGTATGTCCAAAACATTACATAATCAAATTACACAATTACACACAATTTAACAGATGTCCCTATGTCCCAGAATGTCCAGTAAGGTCCACACAAGACGGTGCAGTTCAACGATGATCATGTCCTCACAGCGAGACTCCAAAATGACAGTATGCAAAGTTCACATAAATTAATTCTTCAGGTAGTATATTCCCATGGGAATCTCTCAGTCCCTGAAGATACTTTTGTCCAGCAGTTAAGACGACAGGTCTAAATAAGTCCCTCGACGACATAATCCCAGTATATCAGTCCAAGATACTCACCACGATTTCTTCTGTCCATAATTTGGAATCCTATTTTTGATTACCAGCACTTTCGGCTTCAAAGATGACAGTAGAATAATTACCGCACTCTGCTCACATGGATATTATCCGGGCACTAGGTACTTACATGTCTGCTCCTTAATGCAGAGTAACTAGCTATCTTCAAGCTACTTTGTTATAGTGGATGCTGCAGAGAGTCCTTCCAGTGATATTATTTAACTACTCACAGATAGATTCCCCTTTCTACAATATTCATTACTCATCCTCTGCATAAACATAACCTTACACTAGCTGACCAATCGAATTTTCATCACCCGAATTACCTCACTTCATATATATAACTTTATGGGGGAATTCCCAGATCTTGCATTGTTTTGATCCAGACATAAACAAGTTTCTAATTTTAGGCCTCCTTGGGGAATTCCCCCTTCCCCTATTGTGCAATCTAAACAGCTGCATAAACAACTCTAGGAATCCCCTTTTCTCTCTTTTATAGTAACAAAACTTTTCCCGTGAGAAATCTTTTGTAAAATAAATTGATAAAATAATATTTTAATCAAAATTTTGAGGGTAATATAACATAATTACCAATTAATGCATGGTTTTACATATCTGCATTCTTGCTCTTTTAAAATTTGGTAATAATGCACAATATCAGGTTTGTTAACCAGAGAGGGGCGGTGGGGGCTGACGCTCTCATTCCAAAACGCCCCGCAAACCCCTAAAGTGCAAAATAGGATTTTGCGAGTGAAATCTGTATGTAAAAAGTCCACTTTTGCCAGATTTTTTCCCCCTTTGTAATGTGGGGGGGGGATCAACTTTGCCCCTTTGTAATTTGGGGAAGTCCCCTTTTGAAAAAAAAATTGCCCCTCTCCAAATTTAGTGTTCCTTTTACTGACATTCGCAATGATAAAAACTTTGAAAGGATCAAAATGGTTCCAACCCAAATTTTGGTCAAAATTAATCCATAGCACAATTTCATCCTTTTTCCTCAAAAAGGTAAAACAATCCATAGTGCGTCTGTCAGAATGAAAGCTATCCTAAAATGTTGTAAAATCTGATCTTTGGTTTATTTCTGTCCCTGAAATTATCACCACTGTTTTACGATTATGGTTAAGTATATAATATGAAAGCGTTTGTCTCCAGAGCAACTCAAGATTGCCTTCTACAGGCCTGTGTGGAAACATCTTAGTGTATGGTGCAGAACATTGACATGAAGGGGGAGCTGCAGACTTTTTTTATGGCACTTATACCAGGCAACTCATACTAGTTGAAAATCTCCCCTGGAAAAAACATCCTACCGAATATCGTCGTATGGTGAAATACCTCCTATTACCACAATTGTGGCACAGAATAGAGCACAGTTCGGTGGGGCATTGCTTTCAAGTCAAGGAACAGATTCTCTCCAACCTTTATTCTGTGGAGTCTCCATGTCCCACGTAGAGGTAAGCAGATACTACCTACTCTGATATGCTATGCATCAGAGATACCAGCTTTACTCTGCTTTGAAGTGGAGCAGCAATACATGATAAAGAGGTTTTGCAAAGAATTACGCCACGGATTTCGACAAAAGTCAAAGATGATGATGATATTGTCCCCACCTTTGCCAACATGGCAATCATTTGTCATTGAGTGCAAACAGTGGGTTGCCAGCTGACAAAACGTGCAAACATTTGTCTATAGAGTTGCTTCTCTAAGATGCTTTTTTATGCAATAGCCAATTGATAGGTTTTAAATCACACTCTTTTGGGGTCTATTTGACTCTTTGGGGCCCTTTCTAGGGTCAATTTTGGGGTCAAATGATTAAAGATCCACTCCTTAAGGCCAAGTAAAAGAAAAAACAGTTGATCGTCCCCGCCCGCCCTCCGATTTTTGGACCCGCACTGATTTGTTATTTGTTATTGTTTTGTAAAAGCACAACACCACCAAAAGAAGGCGAAAAAGGGGGAAAATGGAGCAACAAAAATATCGGAGCACTTTGAACTCTCATACCTATTTTAAAGAGTGTCCTTCATTTTTGTTGAGCAATTCTTCAACCTTCTTACATACTACTATTTCCACAATGCAAAACCGCAATCTTCAAATATATCATGGTGGCCATCCTTTGAAAAAATAATAAAATACACATATAAAGGCCTCCCTCGCAACTTTTTTCAAATTCCGGACTATCAACTGTTTTATTTTTTACTTGGCTTAATAGCCGCTTCCTCCGGGATCACAGAATTTTACAGACGTGATCATAAGATAGTATTTGTGTCTGTAGAAAGGTACTTTTTGTCTCATTTACTCGGTGAAATCGTAGGACTTAAATATTTAACTTAGATATTATTAGATATAACTTCGAATTTATTATGTTACATCAGTATTCTAGGAGGCTTCATCAATCACGGTTTTAGCCCTCATAGCTATGAGTCTGGATTAAATACTACTAAATTTTAAGATGAGGTAATATAAATACATCACCATTCTAGGATTTTTACCTTACCATATTCCATTGTTTTTAACCTGAGTATTAGAGTGGAGAAAATGAAATTCTAATGATTTTTTACCTATTTGGGTCAATTTTGACCCCTTTTGGGCCTTTTCTGGGGTCGAAATTAACCCTAATCCAACCTTTAAATTGGTCTTGAATCTACAGCTATATATGGGGGAATTTTATTAGTAGTTTTACATTCAATTGAAGTCGGAATAAATAAATCGCCATTCAATGGTTTTACGTAATTTTGGGTCAATTTGACCTTTTTTTGGCCCATAAAACATATTTGCCCCACTTCTGATTTTACCCCACCCAGGCGATGATGCCCACAGGGGTATGGGGGTACCCAACATGTGGTAGCAATGAAATTTCTACCTCAACCTACCCCTGTGGGTGGGGCCGCCAAACTGGGTCCGGCTTGACTTACTATCCAAATACTTCACTTTTGTAAGCGTGGAGGGCTCTTATGGCACTATTTATGTTTCCGGGGCCTCATTAAGGTCAATGCTCCCACAGATTTGGGCATTACTTATGGCAACTCGCACTATTCATACGGCATTTTTACAAATTGATTTGGTTTTTGCTATATGTGTCCTGCTTCCTAACATATTTTGTAATCTTTGTTTCATTTCCAGTGATATGCTATCTCATGGGTGTTACAATTATTAGTCTGCTTTTTATTCCTCGCTTTGGTATATGCATGGACCTAATAAGAAGAGGACCAATAACAAACTAGTTTCAAAGGCCCTATCACTTTGCCGCCTTTTGTTATTAAATCCCCAATTACCGCTTAAGATAATGCTATAATCACCCTCTCAGCAGGAGGGGCTGTCTGGCTCGCTTGAATTTGCTTTATTGAAACATCCAATTCCTATAAATTTGGACCTACAGTTTAGCTAGAATTTATTAACTCTTACTC
>JAMKCH010048506.1:0-11545 GCA_023653785.1 Ophioderma brevispina
CTTGGACGGTCGTGACCGGGGGGTGGGGGGTGTGGTTTTGAATATCAAGTCTACGATATTCATGAAGAGACATCTTAGACATTGGTTAAAGTTCAAAATGTAAATTAGCCTAAAAATTACCTGGATGGCTTTATCCCTTATCTGATTTTTTAGTTAGTTAGTTAACCAAGTTTAAATCGGGTTTGTCCCTGCCAACTAGGGTGGCCCGGATAACACCATCACTCAGCAATACTGCTGTGTGAGGATTTGGGTATGGTATTTTTATGTGTAAAATATAACCTTGTATGCTTCCAATGGTCTCGACCAGGGGTTCTCACTTTTTTGGCTCGCGGGCCATGAAGGGCTGTTTACCCTTAAATATTCATGCTCGTGGGCCAGTTGCACCCTCTTTTGCTATGTGTTTGCTGTATATTCAAATCTGGTCAAGGGCCAACCACCAAAGCTTCACGGCGGGATTTGGCCCGCGGGCCGCCTGTTGATAACCCTGGTTCTAGCCTATCAATTATGAGCAAATTGATGAAATTTTATATTTTTGTGAAAATGCGCCAGTGCCACTTGAAGTCAATCATGATTTGTTGATATTTCCCCTCGTTCTCTGTACATACCCATATGAAAATATCCTGGTTGCCTTCCAATGTTCATAACACTTGTTGTTAGGCCACTACTAATGGCTGTACAATCAAACACCTATGGAATCCATCTGAATGAGGCCTAGGCATTTGTCCACACACCATAGATTCTCTACAAAGGTAAAGGCCTGTGTGACAAAAACAAAATGATGGTAGATCATGTTAAAGACTGGTTAAGGATTTATTTTTTTATTAGTTTACATATATGAAGCGCTGAGCCTTTGGAATAGCTTTTTCTGAAAATGTGCATGAATTTGGGCAACAGGGCTCAAATAAAAACAAATATGTAAAGTTTTGCACTGATATTTCTGTCCATTTGATATTGCACTAAAAACCTGATTTTGTAAGCCCATAGAATACTGTGCAAAATTCATATTGTCTGCTGAAATGAGGCCATTGTCTCTCCAACATCCAAACTGACACCTTTTAGCCAAAAATTAATGAAAAATTTTAGCTTTCTTCAGACACCAAATTTTTTGACCACTCTGGTAAATCTGAGGTTGGAAACAAGCTACATAGCAATTGCAATGGACATTCATAAACTATAAAGTATCCTCTGTGTAAATATTCAGGTTGATAGCACAACCAGCTCTGTTTGAAAAAAATTAAATCTGCTATTCATCCATCCCTTAGGACCTAATGGAGAGTAATCAATTTTCCTTCATGTTTTGCGTTCACTACAGTTAACTTCTGTAATATATTCAATGGCTTGCAGTATTCCACCCACACCAGTCCCAGGCCACGCACCCTGTATCCAGAACAAGCATGTTACTTGTTTTGGTATTTGAAATGTGTACCAAAAAACCCCCCCAAAAAAACGGTCGCTTCAAAATGTTTCGGCAGCTGTGTGGGCTCAGTCGTCACCACACTATACTGTAATATACTCACAAGATTGATGCAAAGGTAGTAGAAGACTGCCTTGAATCACTCGCTCACGACCTGTTCCAATATGTTCTTGGTGCTCACCAGCACAGACTGTGAGTTCGGTGAAGTATCTGCCAGTGAAGTTCTAGGAGGAAGACCGGCTCCGTGTAGCCTACAAGGCTGCCTTTACTCTTTGGCACAGGATTACCTAAGATTTTTGTGGCTGAAAATTCAACGTTAAAGATTAAGAAACCCAGTAGTATTTCGCATCAATTTTGACATATTCGTAGAAGCCTGTGACAGTGGCAGGACCAGAGGATGGCACATGGGTGGGGTGATGAAATTTCCCCCTAATTTTTTCTTGCCTCCCCAGTTCCCCCCATCTCCATCAGAAGAAAAATGAGATTTTTTTGCAAAAAATCAGCGATTTTGGGCCCAAAATCACCAAATTTGGGCAAATATCAGTGATTTGGGGCCAAATTTGTTAAAAATCTCATTTTTAAAAATATTTTGCCCCCCCCCCAAGATTTAACTTCCCCCTTTTGTGTCCCCCCAGAAAAAAAAAAGTCTGGCGCCACCACTGGCCTGTGAAAATATTCATGAAAGATTTATTTACTCAAAGTTGGAGTCAGTCCTGCCTAAATCTAATCTTCCCCTTGTAATCTATCCAAAAGAATGTGGTGCAAAAGTAAATGGGTAATCGAAATCTAAAATGTTATTACTACATAGGTCCTTTTCAACCCTTTTAATACTCCAAACATAGGTAAACTTAAATCAAAACGCATTTCGTTTCTTTATTATATACAATTAATTATGCATTATTTGTCATCTACAAATGCATATTACTCCGCAATTTTGAAAATAAGACATATGGATGTCATCAACTTTTAATATGTTACTGATTCAAGAGATTAAACATAGATCAAATATTGAATTAAGAGAAAAGCTAAATCCACGTATTTATCATTTGCTGATCTATCCTAAATTATCTACGCTCTTTTTAAAATTATCATTTTTTTTGTCACTTATGTAATATTTTTAAATTTGTTAAATTTCTAAATGTCTATGGTTACTTATTTTATCCTGTACATTTGGTTGAATGTATTGAACTTTTGTCAATTTTTGGAATTTGATATATTTGTTAATAATAAGGCTCTGAAAGGGCCGAACATAAAAAAAAAAAAAATACAATACCACAACATAAATAATATAGCACTAAGACAACTCCTCCAGACCTGCATGCTCCAATACCTTCCTGGCCTCTCGTACTTTTCTAAGCATAGAACCATCCATTGATGATGGAGAATTCCAGAATAGCTCACAACAACGCATAAATGCAGACCAGCATATGCAACCAAAGCGTGCTGTTTTTTGATACTCAAGTCTGTTGACAACTGCATTACTCGACGTAATATTCAAGTATGAAGAGAACAAGGATAATTGCAGCAAATGGGAAAATTAATGATGTCCCAAGGATTCCAACACAACTCTGAAATTGTCAAAAACCAATCAAAGGTCAGTCTAACACACTATGCTCAATTTAAAGGATGACATGCATCACTTTATCTGTTAGGCTGCAGCCCTTGAAACATAATGCCACCCTCAGAGTTTATGGCGAGTTATACGCATGCGAATGCAGTGGCAGTCGAACAAGGGTAAGCTAGATTACCTGATTAGGAAATTTGCACTCAGCACACCAAAATTACCCAAACATTGGACTACTGGTAGAATTGATCATTTAATCTTGTATATCCCGTACTTTAATATAAGGCAGTCAGCCAGGGTATCTGTGTGTGAAATACCATGGTTTTCGGTTGGTGACAGTCCTTAAGTTGGTTGTTCAGCAGGAAATCAAAGGAATTTGTTTTCGCCGATCTTCTAATATTGTCCAACATATATAAAAGTACACATATTTGAGAAAGAAATGACTCAAAGGAATCCAAATATGATATCTTTTCCCCCCAAAAATGTATTTTTTAAGAAACTCATGAAAAATTTTTTTTGGTTCCCTATACAAACTATAGAAATGGTAATAAAATATGCTGTCATTTTTTTATTCCAGTTACACGTCTAGGGTCTGTATTTCTGTTTTTTTTTTTGTCAAAATTCTGCACTTATCTATTTTTCATATTACTTGCCAAAAAGGTAAAAATCTGTGTGGCGTCAATTTGGACAATTCCAGATTTTTAACAAAAAATTAACTAAAAAAAAAATACCGACCCTAGATTTGATATGCTCTATATGATGCAATAATGGTTTTTGATTACTGGGAACCAAAAATCATGAATTATCGCCAAAAAGTGAACACAGAAAAATTGCATTTTCCAAATGTTGTCCCGTTTCACTGCAAAATATAGCCTTATCCAAACACACGCATTTCATCTCTATTTTACACTGCTGCGGCACCAAGCCAAATTACTTCATCTGGGTTCTTAATACCCCATTAAAAACATTCAAATTATAACTCACCCGTGCAGAACATGTGGAACACTCAGCTACCCAAGGACACAGTCATAGCAGCTGACAACAAGGTGGACAAGGTTTAGTCGCTTTGCACCGCCCACGTCTACAGACAGCTTCTTGGACGTATTTTTGTAAGCAACATTAGATAATATTAGCACAACTAGGTAGTAACACCACCCTATGTAAGCACATAAAAAGGAATTAACTTATTTATTAGAGGAAAAAAACTTAATTTTCTTACAGACCAGACTTGAAGACCCTATCCGTGGATTGTGCTAAATCACAAATCGAAAATCATCAAAAATCAGATTTTAGATGTACGTAACAAGTAACCGGTATCCTAACATACCCTCAAATGATGAACCAGAACAACCTAATATGAGGAAAAAAAACAGAATCGGAAATTTTAGTCATTACTGTCGCGAACGGACATCTTACTACAACACGTATTGAATGTGAGAATCGTATCTTGGACACTGCAGTTTCTTCTTTTTCTTTCAATTCTAGAGCTGGAAAAGGTAACCCTATGAGAATCTACAGACTTACCTTCACCTTTGAGCTATTAATGCAAATTTCAAATATTTTTCAAATCACTGATAGTGTCTTTTAAAAATGCATTTGCAGTGTATACAAATTTAGCACCACATCAATAAATGCCAAATAATCCCCACTCAAGAACTGACTATCGAAACCTGTTCCTGACCCCGGGAGACAATACTCTAATCAGTTAATAAACACCATTTGGGTTATGTTGCAGCTGTAAACCATCACCTTGGTCGAGTCAGCTCAAATATCAGGTTGGGACCAGACTCACTTATATGGTTTAGTTTGATTTAAATTAACCTGTGGACATATTTTTGAGGTCCACCAAATTTGGTACCAAATTAAAATGGTATGTCTTGACATTGGCAGCAAATTATCCTCAATTTTATTTGGTTCCCCAGAACCCACATCAAATTTGGTAGTACCAGAAATGGCTTTCAATTTCCCCCTTGGAAATTTTGCTGTTGACACTGGGAGTTTTCCAAGCTAGTTTCCCAGTCCCTTATCACTTTTCTGTTCTACCAGTTACATTTATTAAATGCATATCATTTTAAAATTCTATAATAATTACACAATTTTAAAAAAGATTTCTTTGTTGCACTCTGAGCTATATTTTACACAACGTTTCCCCCTTCCCTCTCAGAGGCACAAATTCCTTGACTTTATCCTACTTGGGACCATTTTCTGTTAGTTTTCTGACCAAAATCAAGATTCCCTGACCTTTGTGCCATGGGCTAATCTGGTATCCTGATTAACACCCAACTTATTACCATTACACATTGACTGTGCATAAAGTCTTCCAAAGGTCTTTTCAAGTTACTACTGAAAAATAGCTTGAAACACTCAAATGACAAAAGGCCAATTGTCTTTTGTATATTTTGTGCCCCAGTATGACCTTGACACACCCCTTTAAGCCCACTTAGGTCAAAGTAAAATTGTCGCTAGATATAAGCAACTAAACCTTTCCATTTCAATCCTTAGGACTCAGTGAACATGCATCTACACCTTGTTACACTGTATGAAAATTTACAATTGGCCCCTGTTAATTTACCTCCCCCCTATCTCAAAATGCTCAATATGAGAAATTTGGAATCAGCAGACAATGTTAACCTTAAGACTATCAAAACAAATTTTGTGGCATCTTTGTGTGAGGTCAACATGCAATGGCCTATGGGTTCTGCGCTGCAACTATAGCACTGATTACCCTATAGGCTTGGAAATATATTGATATGACCTGGAAAAAACTGCAATAGAAGTTCTTTCACACAATGCTTTCTATAAGGTACCCATAATGACATACTAAAAGTCCAAAAAAATCCAGTGGTGGAGTACGCCTAATTTGCAATAAATCCAAATTGCCGCAAATTCCTTGTTTTTTACATTCATTTTTGTTTGTATAGCTAGTCTAATTCTGTTGCAGCCTTTAAAATGAATATTTTACCTAATAAGTATATTATGCGTCATACGTTTATATGAGAAATACATACCTGATGTGAGGCTAACTATTTGCATTAATTCAAAATGCTGCCAGATTTTTCAGATTTTTATTAATTTTTGCTGTATTTCTTCTCCTACATTGCTCTGCAGTACCTAAATTTACATTTCATAAGCGTATTATGTCATGTTATAGAGTGAAACGTTTTTTTTTCCTTACGTGTAAAAACGCCAATTGGCTGTCAATTCCTACAGCTTACTTTTATTTGATCAAACTTTGTGAAACAACAAATTTTGTGAACATTTGACACCCAACTTTTGATGGACTTTAAATTTATATTCCTATGAATCTATTTTTCTCCTGACTATCTCTGGTAACTTGTGTAAGCTGTTGTGCCTTTTAATTTGCATACCCCCATGTGGCTGAAAGTCGCATGCACAACGAATATTATAAAAATGTTATGTTTTTGGTGGAGTGACTATTCTAACACCGCCAACTGCTGTCTGATAGTAAGGTCCCCTGCCTTCTATTCAACACTTCTGGGACCGTTTACCTCTCCCGACCTGCCAACAGTCACCGAGGACATCCGCTCCCACTGCTCCAGAATATCATTCCCAGATGCACCAGATCAGGCCACTTTCCTATTTTGGTTATCAATGACATCAATGTCACTCTCCGGCTTTACAAAAAGAGAATGACCTCCAGAAACCCAGTTTGCCAAAGTTCAAACACTCATTAGTGAGATTATCATCCAAGCTGTCAAACCTGGCTTCTTCGGTCTTCGTAACGATCAACGACACATATTCTGACTTCTGCTCTTGCTCCACCAAACAGCTAAACAGTCATCCAAGAGGCAGCCCCCAAACCCTCACTCCTTTGGGACAGGATAGACGAGGTCCAGATATCCAATCAACTTACCCACTCATGCAAGTCTGGAACAGCCGTCAACAAGCTTCACAGTCGTACCTGTCACGGTAAATGTCAGTCTCTCAAATTGCATCGTCTCGGTACTTGTCACCAATGGAAAGTGGCAAGACCACCCCGCAGGCGAAAGCCCATGCTCTTGCTGTTAACTAAGAGATTTAAAAACTTTTACCCACCATCTTCCACCGTCGAGTCCATGGTCCTTAATCGTTCACCTAGATAGATCACCGAAGTAAGCAAAATTTTCAAGAATGGGAAAGTTCCGGCAAATGACAGCATCCATACAGAATTTCTGGGAAGCATATGGCACTGAAAGCTTTGCGTGGCTCCATTCTTTCTCCTACTTCTATGGGGATCATCAGCATTCCTCAAGAGTGGATGACTTCAAAGAGTCAGTGTAATCCGGAAGCCCAAGAACCAGCAAATGAGCCCAGGAGTTTACAGACCCATCTCGCTGTTATTTCGCACTTATTTAGCTGCTTTGGAGACTGGTACTCAGGATGATCAATTATATGGTCAAGGCAAATCTACCTCTCACCCAAAAGGCTGTTCAAAGGGTAAATCAACACCAGATCAGATATAGCAAGATTTACCAATGATATCGAGACGGCGGTCAAGAGCGCAAGTTTTGAGGATTCCCTTTATAGATCTATCTGCGCCGATATACAGTCTGACATTGAGGTTCTACCTTAAGCTAGTCAAAGATCTGCCTTGATGTCAGCTTGTCAAGTTCATAAGACTGCTCATCCCGATCTTTTGTCCTGGTGACTTAAAAAAAAAAAAAAAAAAAAACAAGTGGAATGCCATAGAAAGCCCAACTTCTGGAAGGTGCACCCAAGGTTATTCCGGGCACCGATTCTCTTCAACATTTAATATCTCGATATGCGACGGGTGAGTTTTCTCGCAGTACACCTACGTCAGACTATACTGTACCTTGAATAGCTGCTGATTCATTTTGAGCCCTTGGTTCTTCTAAGGCCTCAAAGACCATATTACTGTAAGCCAATTCTTCCACCCGGCTGAATAGAGGTGATGGCACAAACCCAAGACTATCAGCTCTATTTTCCACTTGCAAACCCTGCGTTTAAAAAGAAATTGACATCACTCTAGATGAAAAAACCTGTCACGCGACCCAACACCAAAGAACCTTGTTGTTATAATTGACCGCAGTCTTACTTTCCATCAAGCACACCAATACAGTCGCTGCCAAGCTCATCGTGTGTCAACCTCTCAAAGGCTCGCAGGGGCTGGATGGGGTACATCCTTTTGACACTACACACATATCTGTTGCTTTTGGCATACCTCAACCGTATGCCGCCCCAGTATGGAGTCCGTCATGGTACAGTCACACAGATTGATTCATCTGAATGATCAATGAGACTTGGGGTTAGCGGTTGCCTTTTGTCGACGCCTGTAGAATATCTTCCAATTATTCTGGCATACCTCCTGCAAACCGTTGGAGGAACCTTCAGACGATCAAGGTCGCCAAGAAGTGTGACGAAGCTGGTAACCTATTGCCTCCTACCACACTATTTAAGGATAGGATAGTTCCACGGAATCAACTTGCTACCCAATCCATGACACTGCTGTCGCAGCATCCCCATGATCATCGTGGATCATGCAGATGTCTTTAGCCATGGTCATCTTCTACCTTGACCCTAAACAGTTTGTTTGACAGCCATCTAACAAGCCCACGGTTGTGACCTTGAAGTAAGCACGGGCACCTCACGGACCTTTGGAAGAACTTAGAATCTTCGATGAGATCCTGGTTTTTTTTACATATTGAAAAGATTTTCAGTCGTTAAAACTGGATTCTCGATGAAAACTTGGGTGTAGCTTGGCGTATGAAAAAATACATCGGTCCTTGGACCGCATGTGTTATCTGCCTGCGCGGTTGTAAATATAGTGCCTCATATACCTTGTGACCTTGGCATGTGACCTTTGACCTCATCACAAATTATGGATCACATGTCATCGAGGTTCCCCTCAAGTTTGGTTTAAATCCCCAAGTATACAGATCTGTACAGGAGAATGTTTATTGCATTGATGCCCAAAAGGTCCAGGAACATATTCACATATTCAACTATTGACAAATTTTATCATGAGGTATAAGTCGATATATTAAATTATAGATCAACATACAATTCTTTTCCGACCACACGTGTGCGTGCGTGGGGGGTATAAATTGAGCCGTGGTTGTCTAAGCATTATATGAGCCAGTGAATAGTGAATGTAGTGTTTCCGTAGGCAAAATCGATAGCCGTTCAAATCTTGACATCTTGCTTCCAAATTTGAATTGGCCAACCATTTTGGATTTATGCAATTAGGTTTACTTCCTACCAAGCCTGTATGGTGACGTCTGTATAAGACAAATAAAATATAAAAGTCATAAATGTAATAAACTTAGACGCATTTAGGTGGCAAAATAATATTTCGATAAGCAATATACATAAGCATGTAAAAAATCTTAGAATTGGCGGCCATTTTGGATTATGGCAAATTAAGTACAGCTTCTGTCCAAGTAGGAATGGTGTCTGTATAAGACCTACAATATAAGTATCAAACTACACCAAATGTAAGCATTATGGGGGAGGCCACAATCGTTATTTTCAGATCAGTAATATAACAAAATCCTTGTAAATCTTAGGATTGCCGGCCATTTTGGATTTATGCAAATTAAGTCAATAGTTCCACCACTTGATTTTTCTGGACTTTTTAGTATGGCATTCTGGGGACCTTATAAAATGCATTGTGGTGAAAGAAATTCATTGCATTATTTTTCCAGCTTCACCTAGAATTTGTGATTTTTCTCACCTGCTACTACGTATGTCACTGTAAAATTCTTTTTCATTCTATCATTTTTTACACAACATGCAATCTATGCGAGAAACCAGATGTATTAATATTACGCTTACGATCTGATAGCCCCTACCATGAAATAGCTCTGAAGAATATAACCTTACCTTATATATTGATACCCCTAACCATATAGTCTGTAGAATATACATTACCTTAGATCTGATACCGCCCTAACCATGATAGAGCTTCTGTAGAAATATAACAGTAACTATGATCTGATACCCCTACATGATATAGCTCTGGAGAATATAACATTACCTTATGATGTGAATACCCCTAACCATATATAGCCTGTAGAATATACATGGACCTAATGATCTTATCACCTAACCATGATCTAGCTCTGTAGAATTCACATTACCGTTATGATTGTACCCCTAGAGCCTGATATAGCTCTGTAGATATAACATCACCTTATGATCTGATACCCTAAACCATGATATAAGCTCTGTGAATATAACATTACCTTAGATCTGATACCCTCCCATGATATAGCTCTGTAGAATATATGTTGATTGCACTTTTATGAGGACCCTCAGCTGTAAGAATATATCATCAAGATACAACAACAACAAACTTATTATTAAAGAACTTGCTTAAAACAATAGCAATCTCTTATTAGTGTTCCGCGGGTTTGCATATTGTCAATACTTTCCAAGACTTTCAAGAGGCCAACCATCCAGTACCCAATTATCTTCTAAAAGGGGTGTTTATGAGGGACACATGTTTCAAAATGTGAAATAAGAGTCATTTCCATTTTGTTCTGGTCATTAAATACATGGACACCCTTATAAACACTGACCATTTGGCAGGCCACCTCAAAAGCCACTGACTTATGTGTATTAACCTATACAGAATCTTCTGGGGTTAAAATGGTACATGATTGGATCAAGAAGTTCCAGGGTTCTAGAGCTCTCCTGTACCATCTGGGCCCCATTTTGACCTAAGATAAACTTACAGACCTTGTTTGGCTTGCTTTTTTTTTAGTGTCCAAGGCTTTTCAAGACATGAACAGCAATTATCTACCTGTGATCCGATCAAGCAAATGAGTCTTAGTCGGTCAGATTCAATTTTTAACTTTTTCATGTAGATGTATGCACCTATTAAAAAGCTACCATTTTGCGTGAATCCCCATTGAAATTGACCCATTACTTAAAAAGATATATCATTTAAGGGTAAGCCAAAACAATAGGAAACAAATGACATTTCTCCTTTGTTTGGATATCTCAAAATCAATTTTTGCGACTTCGGACTCATTTTGTTTGATCCCATCAAATTAGTAATGCTGATTGTCTTGCACCATGATCGTTATTAACTCCCTTTTGAAACTCGGCAAGTCCTGGTTTGATGCTACATGAGGCAGGAAGTGCATTCTTAAGCCCTACAAGAATGGGATAAATTATCTTCTGTGGGAGACCAAGTTGGACCTTGGAATATTCACAGCAAGGTCATGAGACCTGAATGAGCATTAAGGTTCAACTGAAGCAGCTCCCGAAGCAGCTGGCTGAGTGATTCTGGTTCTTTTCCATAAAACATGCGGTGGACAAGAATGGCAATTCCAACTGCCCGGTGATGACCGTGGTTAGATGTTATTTTATACACCATCCTCTTCAAAGTTACAAAAGGTAAGTCCTGTATGTTGATTATAAACAACACTGCCCAGCTTATATCAGAAACTGTTTGTGCCATTTGGACAGAAATTACAAAATTTGAAATACGAGGGGGGCTCAAAAAGTAATGGCCTCCAATAGTCACCAAATCTTTATCAATGAATCCGACGAACACCAAATTTACACAGATATAGCCTGAGGACTCTTCTACATGTTAC
>JAMKCH010048507.1:0-20294 GCA_023653785.1 Ophioderma brevispina
GGAATGGGTTTCAAGCTTGCTTCTGTCTTCCAGGCCCAACACCAAGGATTACACCCGACGTTTGGGATGGAGTAAGGCTATTATGGAAAATACATCGTCCCTGGAATACTAGCGTCCCCATTGGTCGTGGTTTTGTAATGTGGAATAAATAAATGGTAAATCAAACCCATTACTTGGGATTCGAAGAACTAGTTTTTTTTTCAATTCAATTCAATTTTCAATTTCAATTCAATTCAATTTTCAAATTCAATTTATTACAAATTTCCGAATACAAATACAAATACATGAAGGATCACACAAACAATGACAATTATGGAGGAAGGAGATGGCCAAAAGGGCCAATAAGGCCAGATAGTACGAGGCCGGTATGTCCCCCGACAAATGGAGTTCGTTCAATTTGGGTGTTAATATAAAAGCGATTTCTCAATTGATTTTATACTTTGAAGGGTGAAGATTTAAATGAAACATGTTGCCATTTTTTTTAGACAGTTTAGACCTCAAATCCAAGATGGCCGCAGTGGACGGGAAATTAAAATAAATGTATTCCTATATTGGCTTCTCTTGCCTTGTTTCTTACTAAAACTACCATTGTTAATGATCATAAGAAATAATATGCAACGGTTTAAGGACAACTGGAATGTATTCTGTTTTTCAGCTGATTGCACCTTCAAAATGGCTGCCATTTAGCACAAACATGGCAGCATTTACCGGTACAATGTGTATAATTGGGTTGTGTTAAAAATGCCCATTTCATAAAATTGCTGTAACCTACCAGGACGAAGCTATTATCTTCATAAAATAACTAGAATGCTAATATTCTATGTTTATCAGTATTTCTGTTTAAATGGCTGTGAATTTTTAGTTCAAACATGGCGCTATTATCTTCATTAATTTTATAATTGGGTTAAATGTACCTATTTCACAAAATATATTAAACTACCTGACCAGGCAGAAACATCATAAGCTAACAGTGGAATGAATATTCTACGATTTTTCGCATTTCTCTGTTCAAAAGACCACCATCCCATTTTATAGTTACATATTTAGAGTTATACCTTGAAAACCGGCTGACAATGAAACCATTGAATTAAACAATTCTGAATTTTTCTGAAAATACTAACAACACACTATTTTCCAATTCTTCTTTCCTCTTATGTGTGTTAATGCTATAGAAGGCCAAGTTAAGACAACGCAAGCAACTGAGCAGCAGATATGGAAGAAAAAAAAAAAAAACCCCCAAGAGCCAAGCAAATCCCTCCAATAGAAAAACTTAGAAATAAGACAAATAGAACAGGAAAATAGGATAGCAAGGCAGCTAATCAAGAACAAGTATGTACCAAGATAAACCAATAGTGTAGCAAGATAAAGAGACAAGCCCCAAATCCCAAGTAGCCTGCAAAACAGAAAGAACTAGATATATGAAGCAATGTGAATTGAGATGACATTGAGAACCAGAGAATTGAGAACCATGAACAAGAGGCAGATACTTTGCTACTACTTCATGCGTGTCCAATTCAAGGCGATGCAGAGATAGTTATACACTCACAAGATTATTGACGTGTCTTGCTGATGAGTATCTTTGTATCCAACTAAAGCTACCTAAGAAAATATTTTCTTCACTGAACTGGAAGAAAGAAGAAGAAGATACCAATAGAACCCATGAGCTAGGAGCAAGCAAGCTTCAGCACTTCTTGGTTTCCATACCTTCACCGGCTCAGATATGCAGTGGAATATTTGCTGAGCACAAAGATATTGATCTGTAACGATGAGGAAATCGTAATGAATTGGAGACAGCTTGGTCAGGGGAAGAACCTTCCTTTTCAGGAGGTTGTTTTATCAGTAGCAGAGGTCGTTGTAAAATGTTCAAGTCCAACGTGCACTCTAAGTCAAGGAGCTACGATGGTTTTTTGTACTCCAATCGTCAAGCTGAAGGATAAATTCTTCCCCCAACTGAAGATCACGAGTTCCCCATATTATCGTGCCCACTACGTTGCCATGCTATGGGGCATCATCACCAATTAGTTCGACGGGTCTTCTGTCACCAGATGAGTATGGATGGAACAATCTACCGGATGCCAACTTGGTCGGAAGGATAGGTTCACTAGTAGAGATCACCGTTGCTGTGCTTCAGAGCCTAGTTTTTCCGTTTAAAGAAAGCAAATCCTGGTATATCTCCCTCTGTGAAGTGACTTTAGTAGGGAGAAATTCACCTTATGCATATGCTGTGTCTAGATTAGTGTGTTCTGAGGTATCTAGGCTTTGGACCAGACTTTGGGCGGGGTTAAACCTGGTTTTGTGAGCACTCTACAACCATTCCCACTCACCCAGGCATAGCTGGCAGTTGAGTGTAGCTCAATCTGCCTGCGTTCTGCTGAGCCAGATGACTAGGCTCGCTCTGAGTGCAATTTTGGTGCTGTATAGGTTTAGCCTTATCTTCCTTTTTAGGATATGCCCAAGGATGCCAGGCATTTGTTGACTGATGTATTGCAGAAACCTTTGCTTCCTACTTCTATTGGAAAGTAGTATATGAGACCACCCTTCTACTTTCAAGGCAGCCACTGAGATCTTGGATATTTGCACTTTTTTGCCTATGCATTGGATAATGTTCTCCCCATAGCGACCGTAAGCTTTGATGATCATGTCTTGTTTTGTAGACAGATGGTGATATCGGTCTCTTAGCTGTCTCAATGATTTATGGAGGGAAACCACTATTTGTTGTGTTCCTCATGCATCAGGAATATCCAGTCATGGGCCTTCTTCAGAGTGTTGGTTGCTTTGGTCTTAGGATGGTAAGATGGATTGGTAAGACTGGATTAGCATAGGCTGTACATCAAGCTGTGCGAAAACTAGGATAGGAGTTGAAGTTCAGATTCTCAGGTTGCGATGGGTTTCTGATTTGCCTCTTACGACGACGGTAACCAGACCTGTAGAGATTGCTTTCAGGATTTGGTCATGGCGCCAGTTGTATCTTCCGCTTTGTAAAGAGTAGCTACAACCATGAGGATGTGGAACGTGTACATTGACGATGATGAAATAATTGGCAGAGTCCAAGATTGGGTCTGGGCCTCACAGCTTTCAGATTGGAAGAGGATGGAAGTGATCATGGATTGCCTGATGTGGAAAGACGGCAGCTCTGGCGTCCATACATACAAAAAGTTTTCTTCCAGGAGGGGTTCGATCTGCATGACAGACTCCCAGTTCAACCCCTGCCCTTGTTCGCACTACTAAAGGAGACCAACATGTCTCCTAATCTACGACATATTTAATTAGGCCGGTGAGGATGTCATTTGTTCTGGATGACTCATGTCTTTGACAGCTTTGGTTCTGTTTGTACCCAGAACGGATCGATCCGTATCGACCTCTAGCCATTAATTTAGAAATTAGATGACTTTCTTTATGTTCTAAATCGTTTATACATTCCATATCTGCCCTTCGTCCTAACTTTACATGCATTCTGATAGAGTGTGTACTTCCATATTTAGATGTTCGAATGCTCCAGCACCACAAGTCATAATTCAAACTAGGAAAATGTGGAGCAAGAAAGGATGGGCTCGGGAAAGTGCACCTGTCGAGTTAAAAAGTTGCCCTGCACTGAAAAAGTGTCTGATTTCAACTATGAATAACAATGTCATGCAAATGTTGAACAAAAAGACAAACAATGAGCTGTGGGTTGACACATTTCAAAATTTTACCATGCTTCAATGTCAATCATGGTATAAGAGCATTACACATAGGAAAACTATGGGGTGATCTAATGATTGGACCAAGAGAACGATCATGGTGAAAAGGAAAGGGATGTGTCCATTCCTGGCAGGCTTGGATATAAATTACCAACTGTCATGCAGGTTATGACAATAGTATCTATATTATTGAATCAAATTCGAACTAGAGGCTTGGGGTTTTCCTGATTTTAGAAGATTCATCGTTAATTTGTTTTTTATTTAAGATCATTTATATTTTGTTGACCAAGTCAAGACTCAAAATTACACTTAAAATAACTAACTTGATCAAGTAGTTAGGACTGTAGTGAGCACATTAATGCATTCAGAAAAAAAAAAAAAAAAAAGATATAACTGATTTATCACGATTTGTTGATGACTTCAAGCATCTTAAACAGATTTGTAATCTCGAACAGTGGGATCCATAAGTAAAACACTTTTCATGCCCTATGTTATTAACTACTAGATGTGATGGGAAGATGAAGCAATCACAGTTTACCCTTTTTATCATATGTTATCGTAATGTATGTGTGCATGAAGAAGGCCTACTTTGAGGGCGGCCATCTTGGATTTGCAATTATGAGATGGAAAATGATTTCAAATTACGAGTTTGCAGTGTATGAAAATGGTTATATGTCGTGTAAAGCCCTAACAACTAAACAGTTATAACCATGCATATGATATTGACATATTTGCTTCAAATTAGCATGCATTTTATGCAATCCTTGTATATTGGCAGCCATTTTTGGCAGGCCATATTGTGTTTTATAACTTTTTTGGACTCATATAATCTATACATAAATGTTAGATGGAAAGCAAATTATATCTACTCATTAAAATTTCCATTGGACTACAGTTATATACTCCTGTGATATTTAATATAACATATTTGACCAGCTACAGGTGATTTTGGCGGCCACTCTTGGGATTTCCCACTTACCCCTTCAGAAAAAAAATGGCACAGGTTTTTTTCCATTTTATGTCCCCAAACGAGACCAAAATCAACTAAGTTCGCTTTTAACACGCGAAAAGAAGAAACTTAATAATGCTCTGTGTAATAGAGGGCCAACCCCTAAAACTTAAAAGTTACATACAACTACGAAAGACATGATAAGGTGCAAATAACCAAATAAGAACATATGCCCCAAATAAACAAATTTACTCAGAGTATATTTATAAATGAGTGTTTTTTGTATTGATTTCCTAAAATGTTTAGCTGTGTTGAACTTTTTAGATTTTCATGTAATGAATTCCAAAGTATTGGTCCGGATGTTCTAATTGAATTGTCTGAAAAAACTTTATTTGTTTTAAAAAAAGTGGGGGGGGGGGAATTATAATATTGGAATTTCTCGTATTATATTATGAATGGCATTACGCCGAATAAAATACCCCAAAAGGAGATTGGTAGTTGATTTGTACTGTACCTGTACATAAATAGCCCAATTCCGGTGTAAGTGTCAAAAATATTAAGAATGGTTATGATCAGCAATAATGGTTCGGTATGGCTTCTATAATGGGCATTTGATATTGTTCTAAGAGCCCATTTTTGGAGTTTGGAGAGTTTATTTAAGTAAATTTCTTGGCGGTTTACCCCATGTTAGAATAGCATAATTTAAATAAGTAAAACAATAGTACAATATAATGAATGTAAAATACGCCCGGTACAAAATGTTACGCGTGTTGATGAAATCCACTGTTTCCGTGATACTGTTTTTGAAATACCATCAATATGTTGTTTCCAAGTTAGGTTTCATGTCAGATTATAACCCTAAAATTTAGTTTAGATAATCTTTGTAAAGACACATCGTTAAGAATGATATTAATTGTTGTGCGTGAAAAAAATTATCCACTTGAAAGATTTTCCAGCACCATTATTTTGCTGTCATATGCGTAGTTCCTAAACCATATAATTTGTTTTTGAAGCTTAACAGACAAGTTATTAGCTCTAAACCAGTTGCTTACGTCAACCAATTCGTTGTTAATTAATTCATTTAGACTCAATAATCTCTGTGTGAATACGTGATGGGGTCGTATCTCTGCAAATAAATAAAATCTAGTACATTTAAACAATTAGTAATCTCATTACATATAGTCATAAATAAAAGGGGCCAAGTGTGGATCCTTGAGGAACACCACAAATTATATTTTTGAATGGTACTGTTTGGAATTATTCGTACAAACTGCTTTCTATTGCTTAAATAATTGCAAAACCATGTATAAACAATTCCCGAACCATTATGGTTGAATTTACGAAGTGATATATCGTGGTCAATAGTGTCAAATCTTTGACAGGTCTAGAAAATCCCACTGGTGTTCTTTGTTTTCTACCGTGTACTATTATATCACTACTTTGATTTGGCCATATGTTAATGTTGTTTTCTGAATCCAAATTGTGTTTTGCGTTAAGATTCCATATGTCTTTATATAACTCATGCATCTATTGAAAACCAATCTTTCTAAAATCTAGAAAATGTCGGTAGGAGTGAAACTGGACGGTAATTACTGAAAATAGTTCAGTTATCATCTTTTTTATATATAGGCACGACATGCACTACTTTGAAGTCTTCAGGGACTCTACCTGTGGATAATGAAAGGTTTGAATATTGGCAGTAAGTGGTTGTACAATTTCATAGCAATTGTTTGATTATAAAATTACACAACCGTCATGCACAGGGGGGCCCGGCTCTTGTTGGTGTTAAATGTGCTAATAATATTCTAATATTCATTCTGAACTATTGGTTTTCATGAACATCCTGCACTTCATAGGATTGTAAGTCCCATAAGGTAATCTGATATTTTTCGCCAAACTATTAATGTTAGATGCACGTTTGGGGCCTATATATTCCAAAGAAATTATTAATTCTTTGCAATTTCTTGTGAATTCGATACGGTTATTCCTTTATCAGTTTTAAATTTGCTTTGTAAAGTTTTATTTTTTCCACGCCCAATCACCTATTGATCGTTTTGCATGTTTGGCGCATATTATTTTGGAATGTTCAAATTTGTTTAAAAATAATCACGTTTAGATGGTCTTATTAAACTGTGCAATTTATGTTATAGGTCCTTAAATTGTTGATATGTAGTACGTATCGGACAGGCAAGATATGCTTTATAAGAATGGGTTCTCTTTTGTTAATGCTTATGAGCAAACTTCGTTATCCATGTGATTTGGGTTCTTTACTTCTCCTATTGATACATTTGTAAGTGGAAGACAATCGTCATACAGCTAGTTAAACGTTGTGCATGAACTTTTTGTAATCACAAGTGCGTCGTTATTTCTAGAATGGTATTCCCAGTGACATTATTCAATCTTCGTTTTTAACTCGCAATATCTCCTTTTATGAGTTCTTTTAAAACAACATCTATTGCAGATTGACTCTGCACTTTTGCTTGAACTAGTTTTATAGATTTGTCAAAAAGGGGGTTAGAATAGATCGACTGTCATATAGGGTCATTAAAGGTCCTTGCTCCGATCGTAATAGCCTCGCCCCAGGGCCCAGATTTACCGAAAGTGGTAAAACTTTTGGTATCGAAGATAGCTACTATTTTTCTCATGTACATGTGAAATATTAGGGCTACAGGATGTGGTTTGGAATTATGAGCGAAACTAGGCCCATTTGGGCCATCATGGAAGTCAATCCCGATCAAGGTACACATTATAGCTAAATCAGAGGAAGCGATACATGCAAGATTGCCATCCACGATGGGTATCCAATATGGATGGAAAATGGCGCTTACTAAAGCGGCGAAATATCCGATCACTAATATTCTAGAGAGAGGTTTCTTTGTTTTGGTAGGTTTGACGTCCATTGGAATCCGTATTAAAATATTTGATGAATAACGACAACCCACACCCAGGAATGAGAAGGATAGAAGAGATAGTATACCTCTACCTTTGCCACTCCCCCCGACTCCTTATCCACCAAACCTCACTTCCTCTGCCCACATCCCTCCCCCACCACCTCACCCGTCTCTTCTGCCACCCCACCAATTCCTCCCCTTCCCTTCGCACTTTTTGCCGTTTTCCCCACCTCCCTTTTTTTCTTAGTTTACTGGCGAATTTTTTGAGGTGAAAATCCACCTAAAAACCCAAAATATATAGCTTTAGCATTATCAGCGTGAAGGAATTACTCACCTTTACTGATTGACATTTGCAGCCATATTGAATCATATCGAGATGCCATTGCCGATATCCAATCAGTGTTAATCTCATTTGATTATGTTAGATATTAACTGAATCAGTTTATAGTGAGATACACACACATGGCAGTCTTGGGTATGTTGTAAGTGAATGTTGTCCATTTTGGAGCCATCTGAATGGTATGATTGTTTATCAAATTGTTGAAAGCTATTCATAATGGCTTCAATTTAATATATTGATTACTAAGTTATGGTAATGGTATATATACCAAGTTACCAATATATGGTATCAAAAGTAGATAAATATCAGTTTGCTTTGTTGTATGGGCGGCCATTATGAAAAATCTCTAATTGATTTTACATGAATCACATTTTAATGGTCACAATGGGTGTTTTGATAGACAGGGCAACAAAACATACAATTTTGAAAATTAACATATGAATTTTTAGTGTTTTGGTGGACCATTTTGAATTTTTGCGTTTCTTCGAAACATGCTCAAGGTTTTCCGTCTGGCTTACATCGGATTCAGATTCAGCAGAAAAAATGGTCTAGAAACCGGTGACAAACATTTTTATATAATATAGCAAGGTCACATGGTCTGTAGCCTGGACTATATGTTTTTTAAAAGACGTCTTTACGGTTGAAAGAAATATTAGATCGCCTTATTATCGAATTAACTTAAATAAATGGTTTCCATGAGTGTATGTTCGGCCATGGTGACGTTGCTGGGCAGTGGTGACGTTGTATGTACTGGAGAAAGAAGCCAATAGATAACCACAGGTGTAAGGAATGTCTAGGGTACCCCTGGTCAGAAAATCGGATTACATAGTGGGTCAAGTAGTGGGAAAAGCAGTAACGATCGATAAAAACTGGGGCGGGGCTTCTTGAACAGAATATGAGCTGTAAAACAGTTTTGGTGCTGTCATTCATTGGTACTTATTCAAGACACACTATTATAATGATGATACCATCAGGATTTCTATTGTTCTCGTGGGTCTGATCCAAAAGGCTCAAAATCAATTACGGAAGATATTATACAAGTTTTACTTTGTATCAATGATATTGTGTCATTTTCTGACTGAAAGACATTTCATTTTGCAAACAAAAAATATTATTATAAGTATGTTGAAGCGTAGATTGTAATAGACTGTCATTTCGCTTAATGACAGGAGTCTCCATGGTGATTACAAAATCACGTTTTTAGCTCTCACTTGAAAGGACGGGTTGAAAACATCAGCGCGAAATTTTAAAGATTGTTTTTTTTTTTTTGGGTGAGGACCATTCTAGCAAGATGAAAAATTTTCGACCCTTTCTTAAATCGGGGTCTCTCTTTGAAGGTCCCAGGAAATGATGATGACAAAACTACTCCCACATCTTTATGGGACATTCCTTGCAATAAACAGGGCCGGAAAAAAAAAAACCCACCAAGTGACAATCATTTGTGAAAATAGTGATTATCTCCGTGCCATGAATAGATTCACACCGTTCCAGTGATTAAATAAGAATAATTTATTGGGTGGCCAACTTTAGTAATGACCCAAAAAGTCTGGAACAAATAATTACTGGTGGTGGGGCCAACTTTATTCTCCGAATTACTCAACAAATTTGCGACATTTATAAAAACAAAACAACAACGATTATTGTATTCGCACTTAATTGTATAAGGGGCCATTGTTGTACGGTAATTATTTTAATATCACCAGCGCATATTTTGGTTGAAAAAAAAAACAATCAAATCTGGCACGGCGATATTATGCTAACTAGTATGGGGGCCTATAATTGAAGCAGTTTGGTGGCGCTATTCAAAATTTGTTTTGCCCCTTAATTCTCAGATAACTTTTTTTTAAACTTGTTTTATTCAGCAAATGTAATGTAATTTATGTTTATCCAATTATGGACCAAATTTTATTGAAAAAGTCCTTCATGGGAAAGTGTTGTTTCATTTTTTGGCGGAAGAATTGGGTGTGCGTTGCAAAATTGTTTTTTTTTTTTTTGTTTTTCGACCGTCATTTTGATTCGGTCAATAATTTAATTTTATTTTTTGAACTACTTTTGACTGCACATTAACCTACTGTGTGTCTGCCCCTTCCCAGCGGATGAGGCCTTTATTGCATGTGTCAGTCCCACTTTCATCAAATATTGCAATAGTGAGGCCCCCTTGCCACGAGTCCAATAAGATTCAAATCCACATGTTTTCATACTAATAATCATTTTGAAATATACTTTCTGCTCAGAGCTTAGTCCTTATTTGGAGGAGCAGCCTTTTGTGATAGTTGAAAAAGACTGGTATTTCAGAGTTATATACCCAGGTGATGATTTACGCAAAAAAAAAAAAAAAAAAAAAAAAACAATTTGTTTCATAGTCATTGAATTTGTGAATTCAGAAATTGGGCTTTTTGGACAAAAAAAAAACCAGAGAGATATTATTACTTTTATTACAGTGATCGAAATCAATATTTTTGGTTTTATAAATTAATAATCCTAGGACCTACAGTAAAACATGACTTACTGTTTGACTTAATGTTTGATATGAATAAAAATAAAAACAAAAAACAAAAGTGCGGTTCCATTTGTTTTGAGCTACTTACTGCCCATAACAAAAATTTAAATTTATTTGACTTGTATGTGCAATTTTGTATAATTAGTGTTCCGTTTTCCACCAGGCTTGCTTGTCCCTGAATACGAGGTGATCATTATTTTGTGTTTATACTACACAACAGGCAGTGTTAGGTGTAGAGTCAAACACTGCCTATTCAGAATATTGCTTAAAATTGCCAGTGACTGGTTCATTGCATCAGTAATTTAACTGAAAACTGCAAACTTCATCAATATATTTTGGGCCAGATATTTACGGGTGGGTCAAGTAATTAACTGGGTGGGTCATTGGGGTCTTGGGTATTATAGACTTAATTTTATGGTGGCCAAATAATTAACTGGGTGGGCATGGTCACCACCCAGTTTCTATGTTATTTGACATCCCTTGCACCGTTCACCTGGAATTTCTAGTGCTCTATGATTAAAGCATAGTACCACAAATTATGTCATCACCAACCAAATATTGAATGCCAATTGGTCCTCCTTGTATACTTGACACCAACCACATAAAGTCCATTTGCATTCCTGGACCTTTAAAGTTTGAATTCTGGTAAACCCATATGAGGCTTAGGCCAATGTTCTTTTGAGCAAGTTTGGTGATCATAGTTAGAACCTTATCTACAAGATTTTTGTACAGATTTGAAAAAAATTGAGTCAGGTCACTAGGAGGGTCAACTATAGGTACACCTGTGTACACTGCATTTGAGTATTGGGCCAGTGGTTCTTTGAAAAAGTTATAAAGTTATTCGGTCAATGCATGCGTGAGAAATGTAAATATTGTTAACCTTTATGTCCACAACCCACAACTCACGTGGTTTAAAAACAAACTATTCTTGTAGTCCTTACTATAGAAGGATACACAAGAGAGGATTGGCAAATGTTGTTCTTACGAGAATTAGGGTTTATAGACAAAACTTTAAACTCGAAGGGTGTCACCGATGCCGTCTGTTCCTTTATTAAATATCATATGGTATGATTCATACAACTCTTGACTTTGTGGCACAAATGGTGGACAGTGGATCCCGTTTTTTTTAAATTTTCAAATGATTTTAAGGAGTGATGAGGACCCGTAGGAACGTTAAGGAGGGCATCAAAGGTGGTAAATTGTAACTGGATTTTGTGGGGTTAACACTGTCTACCGAAGGGGGGGGGGGTGTATTTACCATCACCCCGTCCCAGGTTTTTTTTCCCCGGCTTGCTAAAAAACCCTTTTTGGTGCCAAATTATTAATGTAATGTCCAAGACAATTTTCCGCTCATCCACCGGTGTATAGGTGAAGACTTAACAGGGTGATCCCAAGTGATGGGATGGAGGGGGGAACTCCCCCCCTGTGGGAGGAGAAGTACAAACATGCCTAGCACAACACAGGGATATCACAAGACACTTGATTTAGCACCAATAGAAGCTATGGTCTCTTTCAAATCGATTACCAAAATGAGTACCAAAATGCTAGCATATTACGTCACCAAGGCGTCAAAAGTCGCCGGGTCAACAAAACTGCCAATTCCAGAGACACACAGTTTTGTTGTAGAGTGGGGAAATTAAATTTTTCGCTAAAAAGGTAGGAATCCGATTTTCATGCGGGTTTTGACTTACTTGATGGGAAATGGACTATTTTTATATAAGGGAGAGCATTTTAGGGCTATTATTAAAGGGGATATTTCGTGATCCACACCTCGTTCCCCCGACTTAACTAGAGAAGTTGAGATTTTAGATCATCTGAACCGTGTACATTAATTCTATGTGCCAAATCTTACGTGCATATTCCATCGTGTCTGTAAGAAATTCGGCACAATTTTGTCTTTCTGTCCGTAAACAGACAAAAATTATAGCACGGTGGTCTATGGGGCCGTCGGAAACGAGCATTTGCTCATACAACGAACCATAAGTCGGGATCAGCTAAATGATGTGAATAAGCTTTGCGCAAAGGAGGATAATATCTAGGTGAAAATGAATAAAACAGAAGGGCTGGAATCACGAAATTCAACTTTAAGGTGTTCGAGTCGCTAAAATTGCAAACTATTATTTGTCACCCTGTATTCAGCATTTTTGTACTTTCCTCAACAAATAACGTCATAGTGACGTCGTCATAGTGACGTCATTGTGGGATGTTGGTACTTATTTTGGTACCAATGAAAAGAAGAAGAATGAAACTCCAAGCTATCCTTTGGTACAAATTTACAGGAATCGGATTTCGTAACGAAAAACACGGGGGGGGGTAAACCCACCTCCTTCGGAGTTTGTAACCCCCTGCATTCGGGAGTTATTTGTTACAAAAAAATGGATAAGGTAGCCACTCTATCAGCAATTTTTTCACGATGTTGAAAACAATCGCGATCCTATTTCATCGAAAAAGTCGATTGTGCTTGCTATGTTGTATTGGAAATTGTTGTAGTAATACCCTCAGGCTGCCAAGTGGCTGAAGTTGTGTAACATGCCCCAATTGTCAAGAGGAATTATGATTTTTATGTTTTGTTTACTAATAAAAGTCGGGATTCGACTTTTGTAACGGTCTAGAAAACAGTCGTAAATGCATCTTTAAAGGAGGATGGGCCCTCCCCCCCGAAGTTAAGAATATAAAAGTTTTCATCTTGCTAGATGGGCATTTCACTCCAAAACCCATCGTTAAAGTTTCGCGCCGATATATCAAATCGTTGTGATGCAGAGAGCTAAAAACGTGATTTGTAAAGCCCATAGAGGACTGTTGTTAAAATTAAGATTGGTTCGACCAATAGGGCACATTTTCGATCATAACTTCCAAACAAAACAGTGTTTGGCTCTAAGATTTCACAGGGTTAAATGAGAAAAGGAAACATAGCAGCTTTCTTCGGATTACCCAAATAGTGACACTTCGGTAAAATCTGGGGCTTTCTGGGGACGAGGGCTAGTAGCGATCGGGGCCATGGACCTTTAAGACCGCTTTAAATGCTTAAGTTAGCGTTCTGTTTTTTCACAAAGGAAACATCTATTTATACCGTATTTAAAACCGCGATCATAGGCACCTTTGGAATTCCTGAGAAAGAAGGCCTAAAAAAATCTCATAGCGCCCTCGTGTATGTTGTAACAATAAAAGTCGAAAATTCACTTGTCCCCAAAATGCCCCAGAATTTGAAAGGACGACATCACTAAATGTATGGTTCGCTATAGGGCGCTTTCACGAAGGTCAATAGATTAAATTAGCGGGACATGTCCTCCAGACAACCAATCAACCAGAGATTAAAAAGAATCATTTGGCGAAATATCTGAAATTTTCAGGTAAACCAGGTGCATGTATTGTATTCTTCGCGTGGCTTGATGATCTGCTGGCCTCGATTTGCAGCGCGTTGCCTTTAGGTTTGTCTTTAATGAACTGACGGGTACATGTGTAATCCCGTGGTAATCTTCTATAGTTTGTATGGAAGATTTCGTGCTAATCGTTCACACATACTGGAGCTACTCTTCATTTCAATCCAAACCCGACACCGTACTGGGCAAAAGCGAAGCATCCGACTCCACTCTGGCTCCAGTAATTGATTTATTTCCAACTTGTTTCATCAACTGGATACTGAGACATCATTCCTTATATATGACTTTTCATGTGAATCAAATCTATACGATTCCATCGTGACGATCATGCCAATAGTTTTTAATTCTTTCTTCAAACCATTTTATTATTATTATATTATCAACATCATCAGCTCGTCTTCCTCATCATCGTCAAATCGTCATCATCGTCATGCGTCAATCATCGTCATCATCATCATTCGTCTCATCATCATCGTTCATCGTCTCACATCGTCATCATCATCGCGTCATCATCACATCATCATCATCGTCATCATCATCATCATCGTCATCATCATATCGTCATCGTCATCGGCGTCCGTCGTCCATCATCATCGTTCGTCGTCGTCATCATCATCCGTCATCATCGTCGTCGTCATCATCATCATCATCATCGTCATCATCATCATCATCATCATCATCCACTCGCGTATATTGCTTTTTAAAATACGATCAGGTCTATGCAATCGCCCCATTTGGAGGTTTTTCCATTTATTTCTTTAGTTACTCAGGGATGCGAAAAAACAGGTAAGTGCCTTTACTTTTTCCCTTTAAAATCTATGGCACTTGTTTGAACATATGTGTCTGAGGCATATAAGAAAGGTCAAAAATGGATTTATTATTGGCTTAACCACGTGGTACAGTAGGCTCTTCTGCTACACATCTATCCCTCTTCCTTCGAGATTCAAGGTGTTGCAAAACAATGTTTTAATAACCCCATGTCTGGGCCAAATTTACTGAACCATAGTCTATTCAAATTTGACAAGATAACGTTGGATAGCTCAGTTTTAAAATCACCCACTATTGTACAGTACTATGCAAGTCAGGCATTGAATAAATCTACAGGTGGAATCTTGGTCGAGCAAGTCTCTTTTGGTCACTCACGTTTTATTGATTATGCTACTATGTTGATTTAGATTAACAGATTACTATCGGAAATTTTAAAGTCTTAATTTCGCACGCGCGGTTTCCTCGGGTTTGCTTCAACACCTGACTACTCTATTGTAACTCAATTCTATTTCTACACCTTGGTATTGCAGGCTATTAAGGACTACCCGATTATCAACATCCTGAGGCTAAGAACGAAGTGTTACAAAGGCCCATATCTTTTCCGTTTTGTAGGTCAAATTTGTCATCTTACGTACAAAGATTCAAAATTGAAAACCACAAGAATATGAGTTTGCTGTCGACCAATATTTAAATTGTAAGGCAGCAAGTACACGCTCCATTTCCCCCCAAAAAAGGGATTCAGGTTCGAATGGTATAAAAAGTTAGAATCTATTGTGGTCATCGTCATCGTTATCGTTACTCAATCATCATCATCCACGCTCGCTCTGTTTAAAAAATATCAAAAACTGCGTCGAAGCCCGGCGTGGACGACTCACTTTCAACACCCTTCTCATAGATAGCTCACCTCTGCCTATCAAAGCCAACTAAAGAGGGAAGGACCAGGGGCTTTATAATAACCAGCGGAGTTCCTGATGGAATGCGGCCCATGATGTCTTGGATGGATCCGGAGTTCTAACACACATGTTGCCTTACTCACCCAGTCCTTACCCCAAGATCTAGAGGAGGGCTACGCATCAATCGACTCTCCCCAAACCAACAGCCTTTGCCAACCCAAGAACTACTGCCCAATATCACTTATGTGTGTTTCCTCCTTCAACTACTTGAGAAGCTGATCCTTGTCCGGCTGGAGCCCATCGTCGAATCCCATCTGCCTGACGAACAAGCCCGTCCATCAGATTGTGAAACTCACAAATTATATTGATGCGAGCTTTGAAAGCGTCGTAGGCAGGCGTCATCTTGGGGACCTTACTTGACACTCCAGCTTCTCAGGACCATCCCGGATCGACAAACAACACCTTGTGCAATTCATATGTTAACATGCTTGCAACCTAGCTTTGTTCATAACACGTTTCCTTTCCCGGACTTTGGGCTACTTCTAGCCTCCCAGATTTGCTATCAGCGGTTACATTGTTTTAGGCCATTCACGTTAACCCTACTCAAACTAGCGAGACATAGCAATTCGACCGCAGACTGCCGTAGATTTTCTAGCCAGAGTGTCCTCGCCTCGAGGCCGTTTATGACTGAAACTGCAACCCGATATCACTCATGTGCCCACACATGTTTTGCCGACGGGAGGTCAGTAATTGCCATCTTTATCCCTATATTCAAGCAATTCTTTCCAAAAAACACAGCTCATTGATTTTATTCTGCAACTGATTATGGTCTTATATTGGGTAACTTTTTATCTTTTATTCATATACTTAACTGGGTTTTTTTTTCTTCTCTCTCTTTGTTGTAGTTTTTTTTCAATCTATTAATAGTAATTTTGGTCAGCACCTTTTTTCCCCGTGTGCTCGTACTTTATTCATTGTATGTATAATGCTTATCCAAATAAGTTCACATACTTATGGTGTCTTTAATGTGTAATTTAAGCACGGGTGCCACACATACATTACACGCCCGGCGTTTTAAGTGGCCTCTCACATCTCTTGCATATTGTATATTATATCTAAATCAATTTTTGTTCTATTACATAATGTTTCCTATTTTACATTGTTTACAATATTTATATTACTGTACATGTGTAATGAGATGGAATAAACCTGAAACCTGAGTCCCTGTGTGTGACGAGGTGCCCATGAATGCCTAGCACGGGTCAAGGGAAAGGGTTGTAAGACCAGTAATGGGCAGAGCAGTCGACTGCGTCATCTAAGGAAAGGAGTCCCACAGGGATCAGTGTTGGCTCCCATGTTGTTCAACTTGTACATCAACAATTTACTCAACAAACACATCTAGACAATAGTCTACGCCTACTGCAGAAGATATGGCCTTACTTGCAGCTAATCTCAACACATGGAGGATTAAGCGAGTGAAGCCAAGACACCGCTACTGACCTTCAAGCGTAACACCAAAAACGCTCATCGACAGCTTCAAATCAACTTCAGTGAGGCGCTCTGCATACAATCCTAACCATGATCTGGGAGTTGAAGCTGATCGGCAGCTTAAATTATCGGCAGAATATCGATCAGTAGGTTGCAAGGTATCTTCGAGGAATAAACCCTGTGGCCGACTGGCTGGAATTCATGAGAACCATTACAGCTGCCTTCGTCCCCTCTATTGCGTTTCTAGCTACCAGTACTTTCAGCCATTGCACCTGCAGTGCTTCGGAGAGAACATAACACACATAAAACTGGTGAATAAGGCTTTGTTGGACAACAAGGACCTGCTGCGTAACACTGTCAAAGATCACACAGCTCGGCAGACAGAGACTCGATACGGTCGACCTTTCTGTCGACACGACGCTAAACTCTCCAGATCCCTATTCAACATCTTACAGACATGGAAACCTGCCTGGCTAGGATACCCACCAGACCAATTCAATATCACACCTATGACCGAATTCCCACCTGGTAGCAATCTCCCACGTATTGATGATGATCATCATCATCTCATCATCATCTTTACTAGTACCACGCACCACCCACCATCCATCAAAGGTAATTCTTGCGACTTTGGGCTTTTCATGGATGAATCTTTTCATGGTGGCTATTTCATGCACTATGTTTTGGGTAAGAAAGGAATTCGAATTAGTCGATGATTTAATAAGGTGTAAAACTTTATTGGGCTACTGCATAAGGTTTAAAAAGGTATAGTTTGCCCTATCCATGAGTTATAGTTTTAGTAATAAATTAAGCACATAACAGATTCAAGGTAATCCTGGGGTAAAATTTACAATGGTCCGTTTTGTTCGAACTGTAAATTTGTTCATTTTGTCACACTAGATTACAGTAATTTTTAATAGATTCTTTGTCTGTTGTAAAACCTTGCAAGAAAACGGAACAGGATTGATATACGGGATGTGACCCTTTTATATGTTATGCCCCCGTATAACCTTACCCCTTAAGGAAAGCATATTCATGATTTGGGAAACTTGATTTAAATGTTTTCTCTAAAGACAATTCTGGAGAAAATGAATTCTTTTGCAGTGTTTTGGATTGAGGCATTATCTGTCATAAATTTAACTGGCCTAATACACCACGACCCCCAGTCAATACAATGAGGGAGGTAGATTTCTGGGTTGCCCTGAAACTAGAATAGCTAAGCGCAGTGTTTCAAATCTAGAATCCTCCTAGAGGCGTGCGATTGCTCAGGCACCTCTATAAAATCGGTTTAACAAAAGGGATTCTAGTATAGATAGAAGAGGCAAAAATGTACGTAATTCTTTAGAAAATCCGTTCGCATGTTTTGCCGACCAAAAAGAAAACATAGAGTACTCAACAATAGAAAGCCAATGGCTGCTCCCGCTTTTCCACTACAGGGTGGGTGCCGCTTGCATATTAGTTTTTTTGCCTAATCGGTAGTGATAAAATGATTGTTAGTGTTAGAGGTGGCCAGGTGTAATAATAGTGCACCTGGATTATTGTGCTCAGATACACTTTTTTTATAATGCAATGCGCGTTAGGTGAAAAGAGTATTCATTGAGGCGGTTTATTTAAACAAGCCGACTGAGTGTCATTTCATTTCGTTGTGTGGCCATGGGTCGGACAAATAATTTAACAAAACACTTAGCACCGAATCAGAAACAACTGAATTTTGCCGGTATTGTTTGTATCTAATTGAAATTATTGTGTGTTACAAGCACCCAGCAACCTAATGTAATTATTCCGTGCAATATTCAAAATGTCAGCGCCACACGGACGGTGACTGGTTTGAATGGGTTTCACCCCCCTGGTACACCACTACTATTCTCTTCAGGAGGAAATGTCACTAAATTTTTAGATAGGAACGATTACACCGCGGTTTGCTTCTCTCCTGTAATACGACCGACAGTTATTCGGGCGGAAGATCTGCATTTTCTTCGGGGGGGGGGGGACTATAGGGGGCAAGAAAAATCGGGAATCCCCCCATGCCCCTGGCGCCGCACTTTCTACTGGCACCCCACCCCCAAGGTTTCAGCTAGTATAACATCAAACACAAGTGGCAAGGGGTGACCCAGAGTCTCCTATACTACCTGACAATCACAATTCTACCGGCTCTGAAGTTACAATCTCTGTCTAAACTAATAGCTTAAAAAAATTTGCGTCAGAAGCGGGATCGAACCCACGTACATTTAGATTATAAGACGAGCGCCTATTACACTCACGCCATGCAGCTCGAACTGACAGAAGATCATCTTTGTAATACCTTTAATTAATAAATACATTAACGGAATAAGCGCCGCATACTGTCTTTTCTTGATTGACGCACAAGTTACTGGTTATAACGGATTGAAATAGATGAGGGTTTGGGGTGGAGGCCATTTCTATCAAGATGAAAACTTTATACACTTAAAATCGGGCCTTCCCTTTTAACCATTTGGACGATTTTATTAAACAAACATTACGCTTTGGGCCAATGGTGAAAATTAAGCTTATTGAGCTCCAGGACGTCAAAAAACATTGTCATTGGTTGTGATTACTCATAGCTTTGGGAGTTTATCTAACAATAAGTGTCCACGTTGGTTATAATCAAATACAGTGATGAATAGAGGAGTGTGGTAATTATAAACTGGTGTTAACCATCCCAAACAGAAAGCAACAACATACATGCTTTTAAACAAAATCATCTCTTCAGTCGTGTTAAAATTACAGTTTAATACAAATTTGTTCAGCTTTGGCGAGCTAATACATGCACGATAATACTGTGGGTGTCTTGAATAGGGTTGCAATAATTAAAGAGCGAAAAGTAACGCTTTCCGAATTACTTCCGTTAAATGTATCTTGGTAATTGACAAATGGCCCAACGGGACCAAATAAAACATGTATTCCGACCAACGATTATCTTTCGCATTTTTATACTAAAAACTCCCGATTCCCCAGGCAAATATAAAGAATAAGTAATGAAAACATTAGCAGAATTTTAATGGAATTGTAAAATGGATTGTAATAAATGACACTGAAAAATATAATAGTCAACATTCAAATTTGAAAGTATTTCTGTAGAAATGATCGCCGAGACGTTACACTCAACCAAATGTGAAAGATAAGATTTTGCTACGTGTGGGTATCCAAAAGTCTCATGTTAAACGTCACAGTGGTTAAAAGTCTGTATGACGGTAGTGAAGAGGCATGAATCAGTCCTGCCTGGTAAAGTCGGAAAACCCATGCTAAATCAAAGGCGTAATCTCACGTGCACGTTCCTTATAATGATTCAACAAAGTGACAATCTGCTATGATGTCTACTTGAAAGTATTTCTGGCGTTCCAATCTCCATAATCGTGACTACAGCCGATGAAGGCCTTTTACGGA
>JAMKCH010048508.1:0-43571 GCA_023653785.1 Ophioderma brevispina
TGCCCATTCTTCACATTATCTTGCCACACTTTTCGCAAGCGACCAAGGAAAACATTATCCGTCTGAAGTTCGGATACCCAGAAAATCGAAATGTGGAAGGTATGCCGTGAACTGAGTAAACGGTGGCTTTCCAGAGGAATATACTTTGGAAATTTATGTCCACACTCCAAAGCCAAAAACTATTAAAGATGCATTTCACGAAACATATTCACTGGTGTTACATTCTTCTTTTCATTAGTATCAAATAGGTACAACATTGAGATTATGACATTCACTATTGACGTCAGGCAAGTAGGAATTATTAGGGAATTGGTTGGATATTGAATATTTTGTATTACTGCTCGAAAAACGTGACAATTTTAAACGCTCGGAGTTAAGACATGTTGGTACTAATTTGGTATCAATGGAAAAGAGAGGACAATTGCTATCAAATGGTATACACAAAATTATTAGTATCTGTTGCATTTTCTAAAGTAAATATAGGCATGTGGTACTATCACCGAAAAAGGAGGGGTGTTTGCCCTTCCTATCCACCCAGTATCTGTACCTTCTTGAGTAGTAGAGTGTCCAATAGAAGGCGGTAACCTGGTATGGCGAAGGGTTTATATAGGATTATTACACGAAGTGAACAGTTAGAAAAATACATTAATTAAAAAGGTATGAGCTATATACTTGGCAAAAACATGCGTTTAGGATGAGAGTAAACCAACATTGTCATCAATGAGGGGAAGATGCACTGAGGTGTGACGATTATCAAGGACTATGTGGCTGTTTTTGTAAGACAAGTAGGAAAATGCATTGCGCGAAGGAGATGGTAGGGGTTCAATAATGGGCTTGGATACTCTTGGGCACCCAAGAGAAATATTCAGGTGCGAAATCCATCATCGATTGTTAGGGTTCATCATGTGCATTTAAAACCATGGATAAAATCGGTTGTAACTTTCCCTAACAGAGTGCTGTAATTCACAGTAGTGGAATGGAACACAGCACATGGCAAACAGCACTAGTAATTACCACTTCAAGGGCATTCCTTGTTACAGAGTACCACCGCAAATCAGAGTGTAGCAGAAGTTCTAACAAGATTCCGTCCACCAAATCCAAACTAAGTAAGCCTTCACCTAGTGCCGTTTACAAAATGTTGAGAAGTATCACATGACTGGAAAACAAGCTCAAATCTAAGGATAGTTCGTGGTCGATCTGGAATGTCTGATGCCAATATCCAAGCAGTCAGGATTGCCTGCAAGCAACAGCACGGAAAGAGGTCGAAGGGTTAGCTGTGTGTTCGAAATGGATTTGAATTTAATCTGCCACTTCAACAGGATAACACTTTAGCCAACAATCCACCCCTATCAAATGAAAGAAGAATATATTGAAGCCCAGACTATCAAGTACACACGAATCTGCCAGTGGCGTTAGAAACAGTCCTTTGCGTTTCCGGGAAGACCTTAATTATTGGATAAAGCTGGGTTTTGCTTTATCGACCCTTGATTTTGACTATCAGGCAGAATGATGTCAGAAGCCAAATTGACTATTTGGGTTGGTTTTACTGCACAAGAACACTTTTGCACCATATTTTTTTCACCGGCAAACATCAATGAAGTACAAACCTCCAAATAAATTAGGAGATGGACATTGTTCCTTCATGAAAAGAAAAATCCCCGTTTTCGGGGGAAATAAAGAACTAAAAGAACATTATGAATGAACCCTGGAAGAGGCTAAAAAGGCTGTTGGAGGAAGATGACGAAAGAATATAGAAAAGAATATAAGGAGCTCTTGCGAGGTAAGGAGTGCTATAGAAGGAAAATTGAAAGCATTGGGAGATGAAAGAGGAAAGTACACTCATAAATCGAACTCTGCTACCCATGTTAAGATACTTTTAACCGTTTCATAGTTACCACTTAACTGCTGGGGGGGGGGACTCTAGGACCCAGTTGTTTTACGCCAAGATGTGTTTAAATTGGTTAATATTCGCCTAGGAAATTTTCAGCATGCTTGGTGCATTCTTCGCAAGGAGGACAACTGCACAAAGACGACGTCTTGTGAACTTTATCAATCATAATCCTTTGCATGGACTACCAATTGGGATGGCTCCAGAGGGTGTATTCAGGCCCTACGCAGGGGGGGGGGGTAAGGGGCATGTCCCCACTTTTTGCTGAAATTTTTTTGATAAAAGGTCCAAATTAGAAAATTTTTGAAAAAAGGCCACTTTTGGTGATAAAAAAATGTTCAAAAGTCCAAAATAAGACAATTTTATGGTTAGGCCCACATTTACCAAAAAAGCCACTTTCTCAAAAAGGTCCACTTTTTCAAAGTTTCCCGCACCCCCCAAAAATAAATCCTGCTACGGCCCCTGGTGTATTGAGTTCACTCCCACAATTCAACACTGTTTTGGGAAATTAACTCACGTGATGCCACAAAAATCATATCTAACCATAAAACGTTATCATGAATGGCTTGTGGGGCTGAACACTTTTTGAACACTGTTTTATCCTAAGTACTGCCATGTTTTTCCGAGTAAAATTACAATCGTCGTATAAGATAAAATGAGACTCTATAATAATCAATAGTTATATTCGCCATAAATTTTGATTTTATTTTGCAATACTTATCATGTACGCCAATTTGTTATTTTATCTCCAAAATACACGGTATTAAAGAAAAAAATGAGAAAAGTCTGAATTAAATTTCAGGGGGCATGCTATCTGTAAAAAACAAAGCGTTAGAGCAATGTTCCATTTCAATGTGACCATTTATGGACTCAAGGATGAAGAAACAGGGGAAGATTTTGCATTGGCTGTTTATGGAATTTCACCGATACGTTATTCCAATATAGACCTTATGAACTTTAACACTTAATTGCCTAGGGGGGGGGGGGGGGGTTCCATAGTACCAAGATTTGTTTTTTTTTTTCGGGCGATTTCTTCACTCGCGAAAAAGATTTTCGAACTCTAATTTTTTGTAATTGTGTACTTATCGATGCGTTTTTCTTTCATAAAAAAAAATACTAAAATTTCTTGCCTTAATGGATATTAGCTTGGGGTCCCTAGGAACCAACCCCCCCGCCTCCCTTAGGCACCAGCGGGAGTGTGATTTTTAAATAAAAATTAGCAAACCCTGTTGCCAGAATACTTTTCTCTGCTTCAGTAAGGTTCATATGCATGAAAACAAAATTAATTTACATAATCAGAAAAATAATTAACCTTTATGTGCTAAAAGAAGCGATTGCCATCATCGGAATGACTGCGCGCCATTGCTTACAAACGGATGGGCAAATACGACTGCCCCACAAAAAATACAAGAATGTAGAACAATGGTAATTTGTTTAATATATTTAAATTGGTCCTCTAGAGCAGATATACATCAAAAATGATTGAGATGTGTATGCTGTGGAAGCAAGTCGCGGAAACATCATACTACTTTTTGAGCGATTTTTGACGCATTTCGAAAAAAATGATTTGCCCCTATTTCCAAACGATAAAACCGGGAACTCATTTATATTGCACCTGTGGCCTGTCTTAATGCCCCTCAAAGGTGGTTGTGGTTTTTCATTTTGAAATTCCCTCAGGAAAATGGTTTCCTTGGGGGTTTCCATTGCCCCCCCCCCCCCCCCCGCCCTTAGCACCAACGTGAGTGAAACAACCTTAGGCACTTAAGTGTTTAAACACCACAAAGAGCTACTCGAGGCAGCCCTTTATGAAAAGAACCAAAATCCTTCATGCAATTAGCTGATGTCGATGGTAGTGCAATGAATACTACTAGACTTGGATCATAAGAGTCTTCTTATCTTAATGATCAAGCACGGTCTTAGAAAAATCACTTGAATTGACTGCACTATTTATATCATGAGCCGGTTAACTCGTGAGCCGTTGGTATCTGTGTAGGTAATAGGTTTAGGGCCTAATGTTGTGTTTGAGCAATTCCATTTAGTGTCATGCCCCCAGAAAACAAAAATGCGAAAATGAGGTCTTCCCCCAGAATGAACCCACAAGGACACCGCACTATATATATAATGTTGCTAAATAATATAATGCACAAAACCTTGCAGCGGCATTGTGTTCGGGGGGGGGGGGGGGGGGGGGGTATATAGGAAATTTCAATACCCATTGAAGCATGTATTATAATTTAGTAAAGTGTTTTTTTAAACCAGCAAAAGGTCAACTTTGAGCGTGCGTTTTATAATGCCGAACGTTTCAAATTTATCTATTCTCATACAAGCTATAGAGGGCGCCTTCTGTTCTTTACCCGGCGATGTCCGTTACTTTTCCTGGGCTATTATACAATGCTATTTTCCTTTTACTTTTGGGGTAGGCCCCATGTTTGTTAATCTTTTTTTCAAAAACTTCAGAGGGATCTGTAGTGCTTTACTGACAGAAAATGGCCGAAAACGAAAAAAGGCAAGATAAATTACGCACCTGCATTGCAATGGGTAGGATGGCTACAGTAGAAATTATGAACGGACCTTACGTCCTTGCTGGTGAGATTGCCATCAGTTCACTCAGCCAGGCACCATGTTCCATCGAATGGAAACCATTTAACACTAAGTGCCTAAGGTGTTCACTCACGTTGGTTGCCTAAGGGGGGGGGGGGGTTCCATGGAACCACCCTAAGGAAACAACTTCCCGAGGGAATTTTCAAATTGAAACTCAGTACCACCTCTTGAGGGGGCCATAAGACACATAGGCCACGGGTTGCGTGCAATATAAATGAGTTCCGGTTATCGTCTGGAAATTAGGGGCAAATCATTGTTTCGAATGCGTCGAAATGCTCAAAAAGTAGTATGAATTTTTCCGCGACCTTGCTTCCACAGCATTAACATTGCAAATCATTTTTGATGTTTATATATGCCTTAGAAGGACCAATTTACATATATTAAACACATTACTACCAGTTTGTTACATTCTTGTATTTTTTGTGTGGGGGCAGTCGTATTTGACATAGGTTTGTCCACTAATGGCGCGCAGTCGTTCGATGATGAATCGCTTCCTTTCAGCACATACAGGGTTAAGTATTTTTCTCTGATTATGTAATTAATTTGTTTCATGCATATGGACATACATAAGCAGAAAATATTCTGGCTACAGGGTTTTGCTCATTTTTATTTTTAAAATCACACTCCCGTTGGTGCCTAAGGGGGGGGGGGTCCCTAGGGAACCCAAGCTAATTATCTCATATAACGGGCTAGAAATGTTAGTAATTTTTTTCTGGAAAGAAGCGCATCGATAAGTTACACAATTACAAAAAATTAGAGTTTGAAAATATTTTTCACGAGTGATAAATCGCCGAACGGAAAAACAACATCTTGGGTACTATGGAAAACCCCCCCCCCCTAAGGCACTTAAGTGTTAATGTTGGGAAGGGACATCTCCACCTATGGCGAACACGTCTAGCAATCGATCAGATAGGTGTCCATGACTTTGAGAAGGGAACAGATTAGCAAGAATGATTTCCAATGCATTATGGGAAGAGAATAGGAGCTAGCGAGGGCTTTATCGGCGATCAAGGAAGAAAAACCCGGGCGGTTTGACTAGAGAAAGGAGAGACCGATGCGTGGGGAGGGGAAAGGAAACAAGCAGCGGTTATGACAGGGGAAGGCAAAGGGGAACACCCACTGTTCTGCTCAGGTGTGCAGGGTCCGAACAGAAGTTTGGTTACGTTTTTCTATATCTTTACTTTCTTATCTCCTCTTCTCTATCAATTAAAATGCGGAGTTTAAAGAATAAAAGAAACATATGAATGAACCCTTGAGAGGTAAAAGGGACTGGTGGGAGGAGATGAGAAAGAATATAAGGGAGACCTTGCGGGTGAGGGAAGGAGTGCTAATAGGAAGGGAAATGAAAGAAGGGAGATGAAAGAGGAGAGTACACTCATATAAATTAGACAATAATAACTGCGCAACTATCGTTTTTGAGGTCATTGTGTGAAATCTTTGGTTGTTGGTTTGGGCCGAGGTATTTTTTCGAGGAGCGTTTAAGATCTACCAAATATTAAATCTCTACTCTTAAACTCAATTCAATTTTTATTTGAGAAGCAGTCTTCCCTCGGAATATAATAGTAAAGTCTACAGGGAATCCCAGTATGATAATACGTCATTATCCCAGTAACAAGTTTTGAACAATCAGAAAAGTGCAATTGCAAACTTTTTTATCCATGTCAGGGGGCATTCGAGTCTGTCAAAAAATGAAAGTGTGGGAAACACAGATTTCTATTTATACATAGAAATCAGGTGTGGGAAGGAATGTTTCGCCTGTTCGCTGTTCAAAGCTAGAATTTATATACTTTGGCTGTTGATATAAATTAAAAATTAAAAACTTGATAGTTAAAACAACCCTGGTAATCTTACGGATAGATTGCTTGAATAAGATGCAGATTTTGTTGCCAGTATGAAGTTATGGTCATCACTCATCACAACAATTTTACCAGCGTGGCGGGGTCTGACAATGACATTGACCGTGCTGGGAGTCCTTTGAGTTCTTAATTCGCGCTTGGAATTATTTGTTTTCGAAATGTAAACAAATTGTACACTGCTTTGTCGGTGAGATATCAAACAAACTACCATGAAGTGTACGAAGCTATTTTAGTTGGTATCACCTCAACTTTTGCTGTATCCTTAAAATACTACGTAATCGATCTCACAGTCATCAATGCATGGATATAAAGTAACACGCTTCACATGGTCTTGACATGAGGCTGAGCTGATCCCACGCATCCCATAAACCCGTAAATACCCGGGGGGGGGGGGGGCCCACTGAAATAATACTTGTAGCACCCGGTGAAAGGAAAACGCGGAATTTTAGGGTGATTTTGAAAGGCAACTAAACGCGGATCCGCGTTTATGGTCTCAAAATAGCTGATTTAGCACAAGAAAAAGGGTTGTTTTTTAAGAGGACTATCCGAGATGAGGGTAATTGTTTAAAATGATACAACTAGCGGTGACATATTCATTACTGATTGGCTTAAACAGCGTTTTTTGACAATTTACAAAACATTTTTGCTCCCCCCCCCACCGTATTTTGGTACCATCTTTACAGGTTTGGCATCTGCACCGTTGGCGCTTCTATTTTATACCCGGATGTACCGTATTAACAGATGAGGTTAGTGCGTTCGTCGATAACTACATCGAGCATAAAATTGTTCGCAGAAGTACAAAGTTGAAAAAAAAGTACGAGCACTAACTCAAGAATAATTGTTATAATTGAAAGCTCGATTTGATATCAAAGATCATCATTAAGCCATCTTTATTGCCAATATATCCCTGGATATACCGAGGCCATCGTCACTTTTACCATTGGCGTAACAGGCGCCGGACCCGGACGAAGAAAAGGCGTGCACAACTTGAGGGGGGTTTGGTGAGATCGTTTTATTGAGTCTTTCCAGATTTCGGATTTGTTATTGGCTATTGCGGTTACTAATAATCAGCGGGTCATTAAATATTAGAAAATACTGATAAAAACATAAAATGTAAATAAAACAAGAATCAGTAGAAACTGATGCTCAACGATAATTCACATTTAAAATATTCTTCTTAAATAAAGCAATGATTTCGTAATTGGATATTTTGGTCAAAATATAAATGGTCACAAATAATGTTGCAAAACAAAAGTGATACTTTGGATGGTTCTGGATGGTCATGGTGTTTCGGCTTCTTTGGGTTCAATAGTGATGAGCATGGGGCCTTGATCAAAATCAGCTCTTTGTTTCAATAAAGTCGATCAAATAACGATTTTTTTTTTAAATAAAAAGTAGAACTTGGATGGTTTAGAATTTTTTTGAGTGGTTTCCTGGTGTTTTCGGTTTCTTTCTATTTAAGTGGTAATTAAGCATTGACAGAAACCCAAATTCGGTTATTTTTGTCAAATATGGTCAATGTTAAAACAAAAGTGGAGTCCGTTGGATGGTTTCCCAGACGATTTCTGGATGGTGCCCGGTGTTTTCGGTCTGTGTATCAATATGATGATGAGCATTGCGACCTCATTTTAGCAGTTTTGGTTTTAAAATGGTCTCAATTATGATTTTTAAAGAAAAGTGACACTCTTGGATGGTTGGACAGCGGTTTTTAGATGGTCCCTGTTTTTTGGCTCCTGCGTGTAATTATGTGTATCATGGTTGTTGAGCTTGCCTGAACCCAATCAGCTATTTCGAGTCCAGAATGGTCAAAGTAAGATTCCTTGGTCAGTTGCAATGGCCAAATCTTAGTTTAGGGAATATATTTCATAACAAAGTCCTCATTAGGGGTTTGAGCATTATCCCTCTTGTTTTGGGTAGACCAATAATTTCATCAGATTCCGCTTAGGCGCGATTAGGGTATCTTTGTTGGTAAAATCCTGTTGTGGGTATATAGTTCATCGAAATCCTCGTTTAGGGTATCTTTGCTGGGGTAAAATCCTTGTTAGGGTCGGTTTGAAGAAGGTTTTGGAGTCCTAGCTTAGGGTCATTTTTGAAAGTCAATTCACAGCGTCGTGTTACAACATGTACACATGAAGTGCCCCCCCCCCCCCATCCCCCACCCCCCCCCCCCCGGAGGGAAATACAGCGGATACCGTCCCAGAACCACTACTGTCGTGGATTTCAAAGTCTCCGGGCCTGTTTACAAAAACAAAAACAAGAGGTCAATTGTGTATGTAGCATGATTTGTTTAGAAGCATCCACAAACATTTCATATTGCATGCTTTGCATGGTTTAAGGAAGATTCGCTGGCCCAGGAAACATGCAGAGTTTGAGGTTTTCATCAGTCATGGTAATGAACGATATGACGAACGTTCTGTCGGGTTTCTTTTAACATTTATTGTCATTATCATTTTTTCATGATTTTTTTTGGTCTATTGTATTATTTTATTATTATCTTGTCATATTTATGAATTTAATTTTGTTTATTCATCAAATTAGTATCCATTTACAATTGTCATTTTTTGTATTTATTTGTTACATTTATCCACGTTGTGTATTTAACATTTTTTATTAAATTTTATTTCTTCATTTTCCAAATTAAGACAATTTTTAAAAACAAAAAATATTGTTATTTATTTGTATTTTAATATCTTGTACACTCTTGTGTTTAGTCTGTTGTTGTTTTGTTGATTTATTGATTCCTTTTATGTTTGTTAATTTGTCCATCTATTTGCGATTATTTTTATTATCTTTGTATATTATTAATTTAATTTGTTTATTCATGCAAATTATTATCCATTTGCAATTTTTATTTCATGTTGGATTTATATTTGTTCATTTATCACTTGTGTATTACATGTTTAATTTTATAGAATTTTATCTTCCATTTTTCATTTGTGAATGTTGCATTTGGTTATTTGATTTTTTGTTTAATAGTTGTACATTAATTTGTTTATTTGTGTATTGTTTGGTTTTATTTATTGTTTGATCATTTTCTGAATTTATTGTTCATGGTCCATTCTATTGTTATTTTTTTTTTTAATATCTTTGTCTATTTGTTAATTAATTTTTGTTATTCATCTTGCAAAATTATTATCATTTACATTTTTATTCTTTTTTGATAATTCTATTTGTTCATTTACCACTTTGTGTCTTTTTAAATTTTTATTAATTTCATTCATTTTTCCATTGTGATTTGCATTTCGGTTATTATAGTTAGCTTTGTACATCTTTGTGTATTTGTGTATTTGTTTTGTTTATTTATGTTTGATTCATTTTTTTATTTCTTTGTTATACTTATTTTCTGTTTAGTATTCAATGGTTTGTTGTTTGTGAGTTACTTTATTTGGTTATGTTTTTATATTATCTTTGTTTTGGTAATTCATTTACTATTTTTATTTTATACAACCTCACCTCCCGCCCCCCCCCATCCGGGGGAACTATGGGGAAATCCCACACATGCACGTAAGTGACTTATTTGCATATTTACAATTTAGTGATCTCTTGCAAGTTGCGTGTGCACGAACAATACTCGATTCGCAAAAACACGCAGCATTTCATTGTTTCAAGCACATTAGACAGTTTGTATGTCTTTTTTGGTGGGAAAGTACATGTCGTCTGTTTTACTCTTGAAAAGACCCACTGCCCTGAGACTGACCATCGGCTTTAGCTAGGCCAAGAGTTATTAATAAAAGAAACCAATGGAAATGGGGCAATTTTGGGAACAAGTGAAAATGTCAGCTTGGTGGCAGAAATTGATGTCTAGAATAATATATCTAAAAGTGCCAAAAATCTCTCTTTGGGCATTTTCAGGAAATAAGGGGCCAAAAGTTCTGTAAAGGGGTAAATTAGAAATATTTCAATGTCCTTAAATGTGTTCCAAATTTTTGTCATGTCCAAAGGATTAAAAAAGGTAGTTTGCCCTATCTATGGATTGTAGTTTAATAACTATAAGGTAAAAAAAGGCTCAGTCATCCTGGGGTAAAATTTTCAGAATGGTCGGGATTCTTCTGAGGATTCTGTGTCAAAATTCTTATCTAGTTGTAATGAACACCAATGAATATTTAGACAGGTGATGGTCATTACCTGCAAAACCACAGGGCCAAGTGTGATGGGGGTTCTACAGGCTCTATGGGGTCACTGCTTCTGCTCTTATATGTGAATAGTGAATCCCATGTAGTGATTGAATGAACATTTATGTTTGATATGACTCTACGAGCAAGTTGAATTCTGGTTTCAATGAAATGGATCATTTGAAATATTACCCCCCAGGATGACCTTGACTGGATTTAGGCCCTGTAGTACTTAAACTTACAGGTTGAGATCGGGCAAACTAGACCTTTTTATTGATCCTTGGGACAGACAAAAATGTTTGGAACACATAGTTACGGACCAATTCTAAGCTTGGTTAATTTACCCTGTTGTATTTAACAAAAAAAACTTTCCCACTTTTTCGAAAGACAAGAGGATTTAGGGGACTTTTTTTTAGGATGTTATATTCTGACACATTCTTGCACAATCCTGACATTTTCAGCGTGTTCCCAGAATTGCCACGTTAATAAAACAAAATTCTGGGTCCATAGACCATGACCGATGATCACATGATTCATGAGACATGACGCGGCAGTGTAGAGTGATTACCATATACATGATACGGATGTATCAATCACGGCTGAATTTTTTGTTCAGTGTTTGATCCAGAGCCCTCCGGAGATCTTCGATTAAATTCTCGACTTAAAAATGAACATCGATGTGTAGTAAACTGTTGTCGTCTTCATCCATTTTGTCCGGCCATTTTGTTAGTTCGAAAAATGAACTGATGGTATTAAATTCGGTGCATCGCGGATACCATGTCCATATACCGGCATGTGGGCATGGTAAGTTCAGCCTCAGTTCAGGTAATTACGTGAGAATGAATTGTTAGATGTTTTTTGACCTTGCATATTAATTTTATTTAGGTTGTTGACTTTACAAGGTTTGTAGCATGGAGGGTGAGCTGAAGAAATGTGTCGATTTTCTATAGTGTTTTTGTATTGGCCTTAAAAGTCGCTTGTTATTTGATTTTGGAAATACAAGTTTCGCCATGTCATCCATCTTGGGCCCCACATCAGTTCATTATACTACGTTCACACGCAGGAGTCATTGTGAGAAGTCATGTGCTACTCTCACAATGACCTGCGACGTCGCGCGCGTATTTTTCGGAACTAATTACCATTGGAGTGGATCGCGCTATTACGCAGGGTATTAATCGAACCTCTACTACCCATGTTAAGAATACTTGTAAACGTTCATATAGTTAACACATAAAATTGCTGGGGGGGGGGGCTCCAAGGGAACCATTTCTGATTTACGGCAGAGGGTGTTTTAATCAATCCCATATGATGCATAGGCAATGTGCCAATACCATACTTACTAAACACATGTAAGTACTTAGGGATAAAAAGGTTCAAGAAGAACCACAAGATATTTATGATCATGCAAAAACTTCCCTAAGTACTAATGCTTTGTGGATAAAATGAGCATAAAGTAAGGGTTTTTATGTGTAAGAATAGGATTTTTATGTATCACATGATCAATTGAGGGAAATTTTCCCAAAACTGGTGCATTGTGGGATTGACTCAATACACCCTCGGTTTTAACGCCCGGGGGGGGGGGGGGGGGCGGGTCATGTCTTCATAGACAAAGGGGTATCATCCGTGTCCAAAATTCACGTAAAAAGGGTCGTTTTTCAGGATCAGGCACGTTACGTACGTAACGTGAAAAGGGTCTAGAATCACCAAAATCAAGAAAAAAGGGGTATATTTCTAAATGAGGACTTACCCATTTAGGGTCCATATTAGAGATTAAGCATAAAAAACAACTAAGAAAAAGTGTTCCGGAAGTCTGTACTGGCCTTCAAACCTGTATGTGCTTTCAAATCCTTAAATTTCCAAATTTAGCGCTAAGGCGATAAAGAAACCATACGCATGATTTTTAGTACAGGCCTCTTGGTTTGAGATTAAATAGGTGCAACGAGCGATTGTCACATATCAGGTGGTCCATAAAAAGTATCAGTAAAGTACGATTTTTGCTGATGGAATGAAGCATTCCATAAAAAATATAACCCATCTGAAAGGATCAAGCTGACAAATGTTTCTTTGGTACAAAAATGTTAAATTTTCTAATGTCGTATAGGAACCATACGGAAAATTCAGGCCTATGTTTTAATGAAATAAAGCAAAACAAAACACTTTTTTTCTCTATTTCAAGACATTTCTATAGCAAATACAAGGTAAGAAGTCTATGAGTGTCTAATCTATATGAAATTACTATTATCACAGATTTGGGTGCCTCGAAAATCTCTCCTTGCCCTTTTAAGAAATGACAGACCTCATTTGTGATTGCCTGATATGTCGTTATACCCAATGTTCTCTATCCCTTACCATGAAGACATGTTTAACATTAAAACTCAGAATTATTTAAATGTCAGTCAATCTAGTTTATAATTCTTAAAAACTTTGGGGAAATAATTTGGATAAGTGCACGGCAATTTTCAGGGCAAATGCGGAAATAAGTGCGGAAAATAACGTTATCTAAATGCGAATTCTCCCGGATCATATAGGAACCCATAGAAAATATCTTGAAAACTAAAATACCCCAAGTTTTTCCCGCGACCAACCCCGTGCCGCTTAAGAACTCTCCATGAACACCTTTAATTTTAGATTAGTTCATAAAACCTTACATGCTGAACTATATTTTACTGTTTATGCCGTCCGATTTTGCCCTATATGCATTTTAAAGTTAACCACTAACAAATAATCGAATTGGGTTTTTTATCAAATTTGCAGTAGCATACAGCAGAAAAAAAAAAAAAAAAAACAAAGAAACAACCACGAGAAAAGTGTTTTTCGGAAAGCAAACAGTGCTTGCAGGGTTCCGCGCTATGCGCGTGAGAGAGCGGCACCCACCTTGCCCGCGCCACTTACTATATGAATTTTTCCTGTGACACTTTAACCCTCAAGTCCTGTTTTTACATTTTATAAGCCCATTACATACCTATATATTAAATCAAATAAATTTCAAATTATTTCTATAAATTCGTCATGAAAATGTGCGTTTTGAAAGTGAAGATTGTCACGTGACCCCCCCCCCCCCCCCCCGCGGCTTGCAATGTATCACGCATGGCCGCTCAGCAGCCATATCGTCGACTTTCATCGAGTTGTCCGTGCCGCAGTCCTGAGAATTGTTGGATACGCCCCTGGTCAAAATGCATTCCCCCTCCTCGGATATATCCGGGCTGAAAATTTAACTTTCTCAGATATGGTTCTGAATTAGGCCTCCACCAATCTCAGACAGCCTCTCTGGTGTTCAAAAAATACACTGAAAGAATCTTGCTTTGGGGTTTTTTACGTATAAAGGGGTAATAATTGCACAATTACTGCTTAGGGTAGGAGAAAGACAATACTTGTTTAGGGTATGCAAAATTGCACTACTGAATACTTGTTATGGGGCGCAAATTCCATCACGTACTTGTTTAGGGGTAGCTAATTGCTTGCTGATACGTGTTTTGGGTGAAAATTCAAGCTTTGGAAAATACGTATTTAGGGTGTCTTTTTGGTGATTGCTTGGACCACGGATTATACCCCCTTTTCTGAGAAGTGCCCCCGTGGTTTTACGGGCACGTTATTGTAATTGTTAATATTTTGTATTGTCCTTCCGTTTAGTTGGCACTTGCCTTTTGACGCAAAAAAGTGAAAATCCATCTCGCCGTTTTTGCGTGTGGGGGATTAACTTGGTATGTGGAGCCCCTTTTAATATGCACTAACGGAAGTTCCCATGAACAAATGAAATTATTGATTCTGATTTCGAATTCTATACCCCTAGTGACATAAACAAATAAGATAAAACATAAGAAATATTATTTATATAGTGGGCCAATGTTGCCATAAATCACGCCCGTAGAAAATGCAAATGCACAAACTAGTGTCTTTTTCGCCCATTTTGACCGCGTATTAAAATATTTGCCCCATTTTTTTTACTGGAACAAAGTTTTTGTCAGTTTTTTATTTATTTATTGCTGATTCTTCGAGCCTTCCACCATGTGGCATATTTCATCTAAAAATCCTTGTGAGAGTCTTTATAATGCATGGCCCCTAGGAGCTCCCCCTTATGCAGTTAATGTTAAAAAGAGTAATATAAAGGGGGTGAATCGAATTAATTTTATACGCCGATATTTTGAATACATTTTGTAACGTGATTTTGTAAGACCCATAGAATATTTAAATGTATATGGTCGACTCAATGGGATGGGGGGTGACTGACTCTTGAATGGGGTCAAACCTCCCAATGCCTTGGTCACGAGGCGTTTTACCTACAGTTGTCTTGCCGATCTATGACAAATTAGGTTACTACCTTTGAACTTTGTAATGATATTTATACCAATGATTACTTGTTAAAATGCTTGGATTATCCTGGAATGCCGCCTTTGTGAATTTGATGGAACCCTGTGAGCTTGCAGTGGATTTATAGTTGATAATTTGGTTAATCTCTTTGTTGAAATTTATACTGCAACTGGAATACGCCTACATCGTCGACACTCTCTGTAGGGGGGGGGGGATGGGGTCGACTTTGGTAAAAAATTCTTCCATTTACGAAATGAGATAAATGCACTGGCTTAATTGTGTAGATTGTAATCTACAAAATGCTTTTTATTCGATCGCCAAGCGACATTCGGTTCCCGAGATATGGCTGAATCAAAGTGACGCAGTGTACGCGAAATTTGCCAGAAACGCATAGTCTCCTATACTTATCATGGAAAAAATATTTAAATGGGTTATATTTAGAAATATTTTAAAAGATATTAGTTATCCCAATTTAAACATTTATTTTGGCTACGTCGAAGTAATAAATACTCCATATTATTTTGTCCATAGTTTTAAAGTATTAAATATACTGTAAGTGATTTTTTTTATGTACTTTATTGTTTTCTCACCCTGCGATATTTAAGAAATTATTGTAAAAAAATAATACAGGACATGGAATGCACCGATTTCGATGTTCTTTCATTATAATTATGATAATAAGTATAAAATGAAATTAAAAAAAAAAATCATATTTCAACATCAAAGCGCCCTTCATTTGTCTAAATGTTTCGAGGTCTATAACTCGTTTCGTTAAAATACGAAACAACAAAACGAAAACCAAACGTACTAGAAGAAAACGCTACATGCTAGGCATACATCTCAGCAAATTATGGGCTAGTGAACCATGAAGCCCAATTTTCAAAAATTGTTGTTCTAATTCAAATTACGCCATGATGATGAAGGATGGTGATTGGTCGATTGCCGGTAGCCATGGCAACGGTATCAAAAAATCGATTCATGGTTCCCACTGTGCGTATTTACCCCCTTATGCCACCCAAGTTTCGATCCAGTAGCTTGTTTAGTTATTTAGTTACGTTCGTTCTGGTTTAAGCAACAGAGGCCTTACGTGTTACCATGGAAACCAGAGCAAAATTGACATGAATTTTAAAGTTTGTGACATGGGCTAACAATGATGCGTGTAACATGTATATCCTCAGCTTTCGGGAAAATTAAGAAAAATCAGTTCAAAGTTCATATGTTTCGGAACACCTACCCTCCGGTTGGTGTGTTTGTAATAAAAACGCATAAGCAGCATAAGGCATAAGAATGCATAAGCATAAAAGAGCATAAGGCATAAGAGTGCATACGCATAATCGCATAAGAGAATAAGAGCGCATAAAGCATAAACAATAACCGTATTACGGAACAGACATCGCATAAAGGTGCATAAGCATCAGAATAACCGATAACGGAAACACCCTAATCGCATTAGATTAGAGTGCATAAGCATAATAATAACCGAATATACGGGAACTTAATCGCATAAGAGCATAATCGATAAGAATAATCGTATATACCGAACATGATCGTATAATCGCATAAGGTGCATAAGAATTAAGAATAAACGTATAATGCAATATAATCACATAAGAGCAATAAAGAACATAAGAGTGCATAAGCCTAAGAATAACCGCGTATATTTCCGGGCCTAAGAGCATAAGAGCATAGGTGTGCATTTAAGCCTAAGAATAACCGGTATGTACGGGCATTAGCGAATGGGAGAAATAAGAAGTGTAAACGATAAGCCCCCACGGGCTATACGGAGTATAAGCCACGATGGTGTAAAAACGCCATTCGATTTACCATACCATACATCCGGAGAATAAATCGGGGGGGGGGGGGGGAGGGGAAAATAACTGACATGTCAAGCGGCATTACGGGGATGTGCTTCCCAAATGGGTTGTTTTTCACAAAAAAACATTAGACATTGGTCCAATTTTGCAAAAACTCCTTGGATGAAGGGTTGCATTAGAAAAGAAGAAGAAGGGAAAACACTCTAGACTGTATTAAAATCACTTTGAAGGCAGACAACCCTTAGAATGGGTCCAATTTCACAAAATTTTCGAGGAAAAAAAATAGTCAAATATGACCCTTTTTTAACTAAATGCCCTTAGAAATGTTTTTATTTTATGCTTGTGCAGTCTTATGCTCTTATGCGCTTATGCTCTTATGCGCTTATGCTGTTACATAAGGTTTTTCTTATTGTCATGCAGTCTTATGCTTTATGAGCTTGGTCATGCATCTATGCTCTTATGCGCTTGGCTCATGCAGTCTGATGCTCTTAGCGTGCTTATGCTTTATGCTTTATGCGCTTATGCTCCGTATATACGGTTATTCTATGCTTATGCAGTCTTATGTCTTATGCGCTTAGCGCTTATGCTCCGTATAATATGGTTATCTCTTATGTATGAGTCGTATGCTTTATGCGCTTATACGTTTTACACCAACCGCATTACCTCCCTATAGACGTATTCAATATGACGTCAGCCACCCCAGACTGTTGGTGGACAAGATGCATACTGTACAGGACTCAATACATTAAGCTGTCACGATCCATGGTTTAGCGATTTGCACAAGGGATTCAATGACAGGTGACTGTATGGTGTACTGGAGAGTGGTCTATCTTGTTTCCAACCATGGCTGGCATTGAAAACGGTCTATAGACCAATCAGAGGACTGCTAACTAGACTGGACTACTAAATGGAACCAATAGAACGCTAATCTGCTGTCTCAACCAGGATAATGGATGTACACCTAAATTTGCAATGATTACTCAACCATTAATCTTCAGATGATCCTGACATTCACCTTTATTGACTGGATTCCCTGCTTATTGACTGTTGATGAATTGTTGATCATCTCACAATGGATTGGTATGCCTGTGACTCTAATATACACGGATTAGTGTTTGTATAGTGCTTTAAACCGACGTCCCAATAGCGCTGTACAAAATAAAAAAGGAAAAAATAAGCAATAACAACAGAACAAAAACAGGAGAAAGACACCATAAATAAGGGAAACAAAAATAAAAATAAATAATGTTACACATAAGCCATTTCAAAGAGATACGTTTTCAGAGATGATTTGAATAAGAGTCTGAGATCTGAATGTGAAAAGGTAATTTGTTCCAGAGTTCACAAGATGCATGGCGAAAAAACTACGATGGACCATAAGTAGTGTACGAACTGATGGTGAAAAAGATGTTTGGTTTTGAAGATAGTGGGAAGGTTGCCAACCAGGGCTTGTATTCCTGAATCAAGTCAGTGAGATTTTCTGGAAGCAAGTCATGAAGTTCAAGCGAAGGGTTTTTTTCATGGTTTGCAAAAATTAAAGCCAACCAATGAAGCTCGCGAAGCACAGGAGTGATATTATCGCGAGAAGGCCGAGTAACGAGTGACAAGTTTTGAAATGCGGAATTTTGAATAACGTGTACACACTGGCCAAAAGTATTGCAATATGCAGAAAACGAAATTCATAATCACCAATTGATTTAAATTCTTCCAGGATGGTTGACCCACGAATACGTAAGATCTTAAATTCCACCATTGTGTTTTTCATACAGAGGGTATTCCCCAGAACAAGAGGGTGGAGAAAAAGTTGTTGTGTGATTGTTCGTAGTGTTCCTTAATATGGCCGGATTAAAGGAACTGCGAACGATAACTTGCCGATTGCACTCTAGAAGGATAAAAGCCACAGAAACAGAGAAGAAATGGCTGTCAAAACAAACCGCTTAATGAATTTTACAGGTTAATGGTATAATTAAAACATTATGGGAGCGACAATAAGAGTGTGAGTGCGTGGGACGGAAATGAGATAAAGTCAATGGAAGACCAGTGGTATCGAAAACTTCAAGAAATTCGGAGACAACCGAATGTAAATCAAATGATAAAATCACGTGGTTTACTTAAATCATGTCTAATTACGCGTTCACGTTAGCTGACAAAAAGAAACATGTGTCAACGGCACCATTAAAAAGTGTTTTAAGTTATCATGTGCCTTTTCTTGCCATTAAATGTCCCGAGTCAACGGGGATGACCGTGCTCCCCCATTTTTATTGACATTATCCCCACGCTATTATTCTCATTACGGTCAATACAACGAATCCGATTTTTTCGACGTAAACATTTACAGGTAGACCCTGGACCACCCGTAGAGTGCATTAGCGACTATTTTGCAGACTTTTGACCGTTCCTGTGCGTGGTATTCTTCGGAGTACAAAGGCCAAGTTATCTATTAGCCAGCTCATATAACCCTAATCCTGACGTCGGTTTCTAGGCTAAATCCGGGAGGAACTGAAGGAGTGAGGGAAGAGGCGGGGGAACAAGAAAAGTCGCAATTCGGGTGGGACTCCGGGGTGGGATTTGAACCCAGGGCCCTTAGGGCCCCAGCCCCATGGCAACAGGGAGAGCAGCTACGGCGGTTTTGTCGGCTGGTCCCGGCCAGCGATTTCGTGCCCATAGGAGTCTTGGTTTCATGACGCATCGATACTTTTCTGGACTTAGTGCCATTTTCTCAAACACAGTGAGTTTTGGTGAAGAATAGATGTGCTAGGTTAACCCCTATTTAGGGATCACGACAATCAAATTAAACTTTGTTAGCGCTACTTGATTCTTGGAAACAACAGCATCGTTGAAATCCCACAACTTTGACAACAACTGCGTTATGTTGTAGGCAGGAACTCCTGGTACAATTTAAACCAATTTTTGAATATAAATTGATTTTCTGCATTTTTTGCATAACCTTTTGGACAGTTGGGTAGCTTATTTGAGAGTCCGGAAGTCCGTATAAAAGGCTGTTGCACATATCAAGAGACAAGTGATGAAGGCACTGAACTAAAGTGTCAGTCAAACCTTTTATCAAGGAAAATTTCTAACTGACCAATTTTGTAGAGAGCAAAAGAAGCTGATCGGCACAAGATTATTTATGTTAGACCTCATGCTGAGATCATTAGCTACAATAACACCAAGATTACGAGCCAAATTAAAAGGTTGTGTTGAATAGGGAACGTGGGGGGGCAATTCAACAGACGGAAGTGGAGAAATTTTTATGAACTTAGATGTCATGGGAAGAACTTTTGCCATCTTCAATTCCTGTTCTTGTTACATCTACCAGATCGCCAAGACCAACTCATTCCTGATGAACCAAAGGGTCGAAACTTGAACAATCTCAAAGTCGTTCGAAGTTCAACCCTGATATAATGTCTGGAACTAAAGTGTGCCTATGGAAGGCTCGCGCAACTAGAAATAAACATTTCGACTTCACTGATTACTGTGTACATACAAATGATTCTATTAATTTTGTTTGTTGTATATAGACCTCCCCGTCTACTGACAAATGGATTTACCAATGACAATCCTTTCTTTCTGAATATGAAATTTTGTTATAAATGTCTCTCTCGTTCCAGGACAACTGATCGGCTTGGGGATTTTCATGTACATTGGACTGTCCACCAAAGATGATCTGTTAAATTCAGGCATTTATGATCCCGAAATCAAAGGACGGATTTTTGTATTGAAAAGCTAATGAATAACACTTTTCCAATATGTAAAATAATTTGCATAATGTTTAATAAGACTTGAAATTGGGGCACGCTTTTAGGGTAAAGGTGTTGGACACCCCTGTATTTGCTATATGATATAAAAACAATGGAGACGAAAACCAAATGAAGTTAATGACAGCAAAATGAATTCTTTATACGGAACCATAGCAAATTAATCTCAAACTTATTCCGTCTGATGTGTCACTTTCTATGAAATGTAATTATCTCCAACCTTCAAAAAACCATAAGGAAACGTTTGGGAGCATTCTTTGATTCTCAAATGACTATCGGTTATCAGCTATATGACTATGTCATGCATGCTATTCGTTGACTTGTGTTGCCTTTCATCTGGGATATTGTAATGGGACTTCCATCTCCATACCATAACTTACAACAACTTGTCTGCAATGCTTGTTTTTTGAAGTCGATAGAAAACAATCTGCTAGACCTCTTCGAAACCATTTACACTGGATTCCAATTAACCAACGGGAGCCATTTGTGATGTAGTATGTTTGTATGTTGTATGTATGGTGTATGTATTATGTATGTATGTTATGTATGTATGTATGATGTATGTATGTTGTATATGTAGTATCTGTATGTATGGAATGTATGTATTTTGTACTACTAGACGATACATTGTGGGAAGTATTTTCTGGTATAAAGAGACATGTGGGGAGTATTTTGACATTGTGGTGTAATTTTTTTCTTCAGTGTGAGTATTTTTACTGAGTACTAGTTACGATTGTCCATTATAACGGAATAAACTGTAATATAGTATTGAGGTTATTTCCGTAAAAGAGTAGAAAAGAGGATTTTTGTTTAGTAACTATATAGGACTTCGGCCGCAATCCTATTGGCTAAGAAAAGTGAGAGAAAAAAGAAAAGGAGGAAAGGGAAAAAACTCTAAAAAAATGAAAAAAAAAAAAACATAACAAAAAAAAACAACTGAAAACAAAAAAAAATTGAAAAATCTTAAAAAAATGTAAAACAAGTTGGTCTTTTTAAGAGAAAAATATCAAAATAAATAGGTTTTGACATCTTCCTTATATAGTTTGAAAAGTGTATTTTTCTGAAAAAATGTCTAAAAAAGTGTCCTTTTAGAGATTTTTCAGTGAAACTACCACAATGTAGCTCTTGTAAGAGATTGTATGTATGTATGTATGTATGTTGTATGTGTGTATGTATGTATGTATGTATGGTGTATGTATGTATTGTTATGTATGTATGTATGTATGTATTCCGTGGATAGTCGATAAAAAACAAAAGGGCTATCAGGTAAACAAAAAGGGTCCTTACCACGTAATGGATTTGCCAAAGAACATGTTTTCGCCTTAACAGTGCCATAAACGATTTTAATACACCAAAACAGGGAAAATGTAGTATTCGTCTAGACTGATGATGCGTTTTGGAAGCATTGACCATGAATTATGTTGATGCTCTTCATTCTACTGGTTACACTGAGGGTCTTGTCAATATGACCAGATAAGTATTTACACTAATTCCACTTTTCAGTAGAAACCAAAAATTTGCATTTTAACTGACCCCTATTCTCAGACAAGGGGTATTCATCCAAGCTTGCCAGTTTTCGGTATTGGATTTGGAACAAGGATATTGAACGTGTGGCTGCGTTGTTACATAACAATAGCGATCGTGCCGTCAATACCTAATCAAGTTCAAGGTTATGTCGACGATATCGTTCTGGCAACTCTGATGATGGCCTCAAGGACTGAGAGGGGAAAAACACTAGTTTTTCTCAAATCTTCATGGCATGCAGGTAAATACATCGTTAAATGTGCAATTTTGCTGTACGGGCAGAGAATGATTGGTTAATAACTGGTTATAGGACAGATCGGACTAGCACTATTCATGTTCAAATACAAGGTAATAAGAAATACCAAAAATTGGTTTAAATCAGGAAAATATCAATTACGTAGGCCATTGATTTTAGCCCTTGACGGTTTTTAAATCTAATCAATCTCAGGTGAATGATATCTTTAACTCACTTGACGACATTGTTACCTATAGTTGCCTAAAAGTCGAAGCTATCAATATGATGGTCATGTCAAATCAAAATTAAACGTTTTATTGTGCAATATTTCGATACCGATCTCCACTTTACAAACTCTTGAGATATATGTAGCCTCATTAGGAATAATATTGTCAGCCCATTAGGAATTTGGTTTTGGTCTTAACAAAGTCCAGTTAACAGAGGAATCATGTTTCTTCCAAAGAAATTTGGCTGGTTTGGGGGTCATAGATCCAACCCCAATTACATGCCAAACAGGTATTTTTTCTTTTGTCTGTTTTATTCAGATGATCCCCAAACCCAGCATAGTGCTCGTTCGTCACTAAATCATGCACAGTTTTTAATTTAAAAACGTAAGATACCAAAGGTCGAGGATGCCAAGGTATCAACAATTTCGCGGGTTTTGGACTGCTGAACACGGTCGTGTGATCAACCGGAAGTCGGGTGAACTGACCCAAGAGATTGGATTGAACTGAATGAGATATTGCTTGCGTGAGGGTGTGACTTAGAAATTTGCGATGATAAGTACCGCGATTGTATTACGGTCGATCATGAAGTTTCACTTGTTCTAAGAAATCAAACCGCTGAGTGTTAATACATCACAACCAAAACACTAAATGCTCGTTAATGCTAGTTAAAGGACCAGGCCCTTCACAGGAGAATCCTAAATACCCCTTGCTTGAGTTTCACATATTAAACAACTACCTCACCAATATTGCAATTTCTGATAACCTGGTCAAGTTCATATACAAAACTCGTTTGCAACTTCTAGAATGCAATTCTTTGTTACATCTTTATATCCAACAAGCATATTCCAAATCTTGTCAAACTTTGTATAACCCATTTGATACGGGTCTTCATATTCTTAATGGGTGTATGAATTTCATGACATGTACATCAGACGTCATGACAGAATTGTAAATTATATTAACAACAAATCGGTAACATCCGCAGATCTCATTTTTACAATAAACAACACACTTGTACTTGCGAGATGGTCAACAGCAATTCTTCAAGAATTGTACACAATATTCAACATAAGAAACCAGACTTATTATGATCACCGCAACCATAAAGTGTTTATTGTTGAAATCTCAACACCGTTTAATGCTTTCGTGAATCAATGCTATCAAACCAAATTTGACTATACCAACATTGTGTGAACTGATTAACTGTGACCACTATTACACAGGCCAAAGTGTAGTCTCATTCATTGCGCTACAGGGTCGTCCATGTAAATTGGTACGGGCTAAAAAAATGCTTGGTATAAACACGCCGAAGCAAAAACCCATCGCCAAGTTTTACCATAGTTTAATGCTGCCATGGGCTCAAATGTTTGGCAGATGGTGTAAGAGCTGGCAGTATTTTGCTAGCCATTCTTTGTATTTGGCGATGCTGCTCTGCTAATTGTTTTATTTTTGCGTTCATGATATGTACTTAATGTGTTGCTCTTTTCTCGCCTCTTGATCCATTTGGACATTTGTGTGCCGCTCGCTCGTTGAGCTTTGTGGCTCCCGGTGATATTTTGCAGTTGTCTAATAAATATTGAACTATGTAGTAGTAGGTATGTCATGTTATGTATGTATGTATGATGTATATGTGTGTATGTATTATGTTATGTGTGTATGGGTGTATGTTATGTAGTATGTTTGTTGTGTGTATATTATGTATGTATGTATGTAATATGTATGATGTATGTATGTTATGTATGTATGTTGTATGTAGTATGTATGTATGTAGTCATTTCACGTAACCTTTCTTATGTGGAAGGGGCGAAAAAGTTGAAAAATTTTGTAACTGGCAAGACTAGATATCAAGGCTCAGAAATCGGCTTTGTTGTATGAGGGTCGTTCCGGAAACAATTGGTACAAGCGTGGCTCAGCCTGACCACACTCTATACACTACAAGGTGGTAACCCTGTTGAAAAAATACAATCGTGATAGGGTCTACGACTACTTAGGGTACACGATTACATGAGGGTATTGGACTCATCAAGTGAGTGAATTAGTTGAAAAGTTTAAGAACTTGTTACAAAAACTTGACATTGCCTCTTTGGCAAATTCCTATAAACTTCAAACCATTAATATTCTTTGCCTACCAACAGTTGAGTTTTTCGGATATTCCGGTTCTAACTAAAGCTTATGATCTGGAATATCTGTTGTTAAATTGTCAGATCATGGTTGGGCAAACATCACAATCATTGCAAGTATGTTTTTGTCCCGAAGTCAACCGGGGTTTAGAATTCGTAAATATCATCAACTTTTTATATTAGGTTTTGTTTTCTTCAGATGTTGAATTCCAACGACGAATTGGTCCGAAGAACGGCCGAAAAATCCCTCAAATACATATGCAGAGAAGCGAAGTAAAGAAACTGATCCAAACAATAACTTTGCAGGATATGAAATCGACCAGAGTGGACTGATTGTTAAGAACACAAGAATAGTTTGAGTAAATCATCATGGCTCGAACTAAACAAAAATTTGCTCTAACTTGAGATTTCTTAATTAAGGTGAATTAAGATTATGCCATAAGGCTTGTGACGGTATCATTTTATTATCGAAAGGCAACAAAATTGTAACTGAAGACCGGAAAGAAACGTGAAATCAAAGGAAGACTTGCTGACCTCGAGAAACAGAGCTACATTTTCCATGCATGAGAACGGGTGACTTAAGTGATGACGTCATCAAGTTCATCACAAGCGAGGCGTCAGATCGCTGAAACCAAATCCTTGCTTCATGTCATGTATCCTCAGGTCAGCAAGTCCTTGCCCCTCTGTAATAACCCTTAGGACGACAATTTCACATGTTTCAAATGTCTGCTTGCAATTTCGAATAATTATATTGCTAGGCAGAAATAGACTGGTAAACTCTTCAAATAGATATCGAATATAAACAATTCTATTACTATTTACCGTCCGAAAAGACCATTTCGAGTGATCTTATCACAAATAAACGATGAGGAGATTCAATTAGTCATATATTTCAGGTCATACAAGCAAGAAAACACATCTATTCCTCAGTGATTTGAGTAGAAGCGATAGATTTATCTTCGGGGTAACATCTCTCGCTCCTCTATCCCAACCCTTGCTTGATACCTAGTTGCAGAGCGTCGTGCCTAGACTACGAAGGTTGCCAGTTCGATTCCGGTCAAGCGCACATGGGTTTTTTCAAACGAAGGTGCGCTGGCCTCTCCAGGGAAAGATTGATAAATTACATCCTTGTCTACCTGGGGTACTAAGTAGTTAAAAGGACATCACCGATAAGGAGAGAAGGAGGCCCGCTATAATCATAAGAGTTATAATTTCACCAAATTTTGGTTGGTGTTTGACAACACTTTATCATGTACGCAAGGTGTTTTTTATCCCAAAATACACTTTAATCAAGAAAAAAGGAGAAAAGTCTGATAAACTTCTGGGGCATGCTCTCTGGAAAAAGCAAAGCTAGAGCATGCCTCATTTTCAATACCTTGATTACTTATATGAAGGAACAGAAGATGTTGCATAGCTCCCCTTTGTCATTGAGCTTGTAATGACGCTATAGATAGACCTTTTTGTCTTCATAACTACAAGAGGCTACATGAGGCAGCCCCCTTATAACAATACCCAACATCGTATTAGCTTATGCTAGTGAGATTTGGGTTATATAAGCCGTCTTACACCAAGCACTCTGTAATTCACCCAGTGCACATGACCGCGCGATTTAATCATGATCAATTAACTACTCTATGAGCTATATCTTCCCATGGCGCATTCAATAGCTTTCCATTCACCATTGTATTGAGCCAATACATCCCCTGTATTTAGTATGATTTGATGATACCCAGACGTGCATGGTCAGCTGTTTGTTTAACATGTGCTCATCCAGGCCTACTGAACATAGCTCTTGGTAATTAGAATGGCCTTACCATAGGCAGAATGGTGATATGTTGGTTTGTATGTAAATTTTCGTGGTGTGTTGGCAATCCCATTTAGTGTTCTGGCCCCCCAGAAAACAAAAATGCACAAATGAAGTCTTTCCACCCCAAGAACCAGAATGCCAATCACATATATGTGCTAAATAATATAACGCACACCCTGCGACGCGGCAGGGGCATTGGCTTCTTAGGGTGGAAAGGCTTCAAATGTGGAAATTTTAATTACCCATTGAGGATGTCTTATAACTTTACATAAACCGCCTTTGGGGAATTATGTAAAGTCGTATTTTTGAAACCAGCAAAAAGGGTAAACTTTGAGCATCTCGCTTATTATGCAAAACGTTTCAAGTTCATTCGTTCTCATGAAACAAATATAGAGGGCGATTCATTTCATTAATCCGGCGATGTCCTTTCAAGTATACAGCCTCTTTCCATCTGCTTAACATTTGCGGATTCATTTAGCTGCAAAACAAAATCATCGTCCTTTTTGATCGGATCACTCGGTCGTGTCCATTATCGATTTCGTTGTGGATTGACATTCCTTGTCTCCCCTGATGTTGCTAAAAGCTGTGCCAAGTATTGCTCTGTTAGAGTAATGATTGGCCACAAATCTAATATTGGAGAAGAATCAACATAACTCATCAGAGAAAAATTGATTTTTCAGCTTTGTTCGACGTTAATGGATGTCATGCTTTCATTAATACTTCAATGTAATGTTGTTTGCCTTCGGTGGTGGGTGGCTCATGTATTTTCATGATCATAATTGAAATAAAGATTTGAAATATGAGTTATTACGAAACGTTATTATTTGGATGTTATTGTCATCTAAAGTTGTATGTACTTAAGTATAAAGTTTAAGTTTGCACATATCTCATTATAGAAATGATACAAATTTATTGTCACCCCCTTGATATCAAATTAATGACAATAAAGTGAACATAGTCAATTATTTATTTATCAATTCACTAAACCAATAGTATCCATGCATGACGTGGGAGTAAACGAAGTCTTAGCTTATTTTTCATGTGATGTTTGAAATGATACTATTTCAAAATTGTTACAATTGCTCTAAGGATATTTGTCTTCGACCTATCGATATGTAAGTTATTTTTTTTTCTTTTTCAAAACTGTCAGAGGCATCTCCAGTTTTATCTAGAAGAGAAAATGGCGATGCTTCGCAAAAACCAGTGCGGAATTATGTTGTGGGGTCAACTACGATCGTTAACTACTGTTTTCGCAAAAATGCCTTTAGTTACTTGATAGTATTCAAGTCATCAACGAGCCTTTATACGGTCATCGTTCAGGCGGGCCAGAAAAGACGACCAGCAAGAATCTGCCTTTGTCTAAAAGTTTGGAGTCATTTTATTGAAAGTGGCCGCCGTAGTTGAAAGTGAACATGGAGCGCAACATGGGACGACAGTATATTGATTTCTTTCCAATGGGTAAGGATACACTTGAAGCCGATTACCCCGGGAAGAATATAATCTTCTGCCAAGATCACATGGCGGAATCATCGTCATTTCGATATGCTTCCGCAGACTTTTCGCCACACCTTCCTTATTCGAAACCCTACTAAAGCATACCTATCACTGCGGAAATGCTCATGAAGAACTTTCTCCCAGCTGATATTCCACCTGAGATGTTTCAGATGGATGTTACCGTAGAGCAGTTCAGAACTCTCAACAAAAGTACGTATGGATATATGTTAGATCTGATTGCGTATCTTAAGGACCACGGAGAGAACAATCCTGTCATAATCGACGCGATGATGTGCAAAATCACCCAGCTCTATTCTCCCAATACTGCGACTGTAGGAATTATTACGCGAGACCCTTTTGGGATGGGAAAGCCGAGTACATAATAAAGAAGACACTGGGTACGTTTCAAACCGTTCTACAAGCACAAGATCGGGGACTTTTTCGGAGCATCGTTCTCCAGCACAGATTTCTAACCAGCGACAGACAGGGGGGATGTGTGGGGGGGGGGGAGGGGGGGGTGGGTTGTGGTGGGTGGGGGATGTCCCCTCTGAATGAATTACCTCCAGACGTTATTCGTTTAAGTGAACAAGCTGCACCCTATTATAAAGAAGCTCTACGAAAAGCGACTAAAACCATAGCTGCCTTCAGTTTTTTAGTTCATTTTTATTGTCGGAAACCTACCAAAAGTCCCCGCACTTTATAAATTCTCTCAGATATCACGTATTCAATTTTCCTGATACTTCATGCCTGAAAAAAAAATAACATTTTGAAGGTTATAGGTTAAATATTCAAACATCCCAGCCCAGTAAAAGATCGTTATGCGTTTGGATTCTGATGGATGCCTTTTTCCTAAGAATGCATCACATATCTATCATTTTTAGATATTACATGGGAACTCAGATTTGGATCGCAAATTTTTAGCATCACGACAAACGTCAACCATATCCCAGTTATCAATAGACTATGGAGCGTCGACCAAATAACAACTGCATAAAATTCCGTAGTCCCTCAAAGTGATAAGACAAAACCCGGTGAAAAATTATTGATAAATTATTAACATGACATAACCGTCTGTGCCCCCCAATAAAACTTGCAACATTTTCGTAAAAATGAATAAAATGTCACATTAATTTCTCTTCATAATATCCGTGACCAATGGATATGTATACACTTCGGCAAACCATTAACTAAAGATATAACAATGGGCCCGGTATTATGCGGAGCTATTGTTAAAGCCAGGTGTTATCACCTCCACGTTCGGGTTGAGTAACAAACTACCGTTCCTCTTCACAATAACCATGGACCTAATGGCAATAACAACCAGTTTACATTATGATATGATATAGGTCGTTGACCTAAGTTTTCTTCTGAACGCGGGTAAATTGAATACCAATGAAAGTTAAGCAATAAGTAACGGATTTTAATTCTGCACAAAGTTGTTAGGGTCAAAGCTTCCCAGCAACATCTTGGCATGATGTTTGTTTGGTCTTTCTTCCTTCAATTAATGATGAAAACATGGACAAAGTTAATTGGAACACTCACTATAGAAGCTCAATATTTATTTATTTGCAAGAGGCTAAGTATTTTGCGCTTACTTCATTAAAAAGACTTCGTCCAAAATAGGAAAGGTGGTAACACTTGAGTCTATTCCAACCGCGAGACATAATGATATCAAGGTCCTGCACTCCCAGATGAAAAAGGAATCTGAAGTGTTTTTCTACACCACATACCGGGCCGTTAATTTGAATATCTTTAGCTCCATTGTTGCTGAAGTCCAGTGTATCTATTGGTCACTATATTTGGGGAAATAAATTGAAGTCAATTTTATTCATTTTCAAGAAAATGTGCAGTTGTATTTGGGACAACAGATAGTTTATATGTTTTAATAATTTATTATGAAATTTACGCTTGTTTTGCTCTCCTCCCGTGGATAGGGATTACTAATCGACAGCGCAGAAGGGCTGCCCCATAGCCTAAAAAGACTGGCTTTAAAAATCAGAACAAAGATTAATGATGTGAAAGAAATCGGAATCATGGAATCCAAGAATTTTCCGTAATATAACTTATTTTAATGAAAGGACAGGGTACTTCAATTTGGGGAACCAGTTTTAAATGTTCTATTCAATCTCACTGTCAATATTGATTCGACATCGGCCCCAACTTGCCATACTGTTCAATGATATGCTGCGTGAGCTACTTGACAATACCAAACAAAAAAAAAGTGTTAGGGGTTAAACCAAATGCACCCCATGAATATACAGACAAGTCAGAAAAGCAAGGCGAGTTAAAAGGAAGCAGAACGCAAAATGAACAAATCTAACCTTCACGTTGACAAAGATCTTTTCCTGAGCAATGTAAGATGTACAAACAAACTGATTGAAGAATCCAAATGTAGGTTATTACCGCAATGAATTGAATCTCTGTAGTAATGAACAAGTAGCTTTTCAGAAGGTCAAGAAGCTGTGTTCGTGAATGCGCGCGCGCCCTTCCGGACACACCTGCGCAAGAACTTTGGCAAATAAATTTGCCTCATTCTTCAATAGAAAGGTTGATGCAATACGTGACAAGCGGGATAATATGGTTTGCCAAAGATAAGTGTTAATGGGCTGAAAACTGCACCAGCAACTTTGTTGAATTTGAACCAGTGACTGTGTTTGGGATTTGTTAGCACTTATCCTCATCGACGTGCGACTTGGATCCCATGAAACATCCCTGTTGAAAGATTGTTTTCGACATTCTCGGTTCCTAATCCAAAATATAACGAATTTTTGAGTTTTGATTTAGAAATCAATTTATAAGTGGTCCCTATTTATAAGGCTCGTCTGATATTAATGATCTTGTAAAATTATCGGCATTGCAAAATTGATTTTTATTTTCAAGATATTTGAAAAAAGCAGTACCCATCTCAACTGAAAGTCTTCTATCAGATAAAATTGCTTTTATTCTGATATGCAATAAGCATATCGCCAGTTCCATTGAAAAAGCCATGCTTCGTGTAGTGAATGATCTGCTTTGCCGTTGACAAGGGCAATGCCTAAGCGTTTTGATTTTGCGTGATATTCAACCGCATTGGACACCATCCCCCCCATTCCATCTTTTCCGAGCGTCTACAAAGTCGGTACGGCATCGGTTGGCACTGTGTTAGGTTTATTTAAATCATTTCGTACTAATAGTCCAAGGTTGTTTTGTGAATGATAAGCTTCCAGACATTCATATCCTTCCTTGCGGTACCCCACAGGGGTCTGTCAAGGGACCTATTTGATTTCATATTATGATACTAATCCTTTGAGTGACGTGAATGGGCAATAGAGGATTATGACAGATTTATTGCAGAGGCACACGACGTATTTAGTACTGAAGTCATCCAAGACATCTGAAGCTATTAACAAATCGGAAAGTTGTATCTCTGATGTAAGATCGGGCCATCACCAACGGGCTTATGCTGAATGATTCAAGACGGGGATTTCAGTCTAACATCGCAATCCTTCAAGTTACAGCTTTTGTTATCGGTGATGCCAGAATTAACACTGCCGACTCTTGCTAAGGATCGTGGTGTTACACTGGATAGGGCACACTTCAAATGAAAGATCACATCAGGAACATCGCACGCTCGGCACTTTGGAAATCTACAAGAGTGGACCGGATCGTATTTAAATCAACATACCAAAGAACGCTTGGTTCATGACTTTTGTGTCCACTTAGATTAGGACTGTAATAATTCTAGGTTGGTGTGCTCTTCATTAAGTCTATTGCACCTTTATAACGTGTACAAAACTCAGCAGGAGATTGTCACTTTTTTGACAAACGATATGATAACATTCGCCTGTCTGAAACAATTCTACACTGGCTAAAAGTTAAAGACCGCATCCGTTTCAAAATCTTACCTATAAGATACGGAATGGTAGGGCTCCCAAGTACCTCGACGGAAACTTATTTCGATTTATAATCCAAGTATTTTCTCGCTCATCGCGAAAGGTCTCTTATGCGGTCTCTAAGTAACTATGTATGAGTACCGTCTTTTACCTTTGCAGCTCCCCGTATGTGATCAGCCTCCCAGTGGATGTTAGAAATGCACCCACTGTTTCCCTTTTAAGACATATTTTTTTTATCAGAGTAGAGATAGTTTGGGTGGCCAATTGATCATATGCTGAACTCTTTCTTTCCTTTTTATAATTGGAAATGTAAAATCATAGGTTTTTATATTTAGTTTATTTGTATTGATTTAATTTATAGATTAAGAAACTGTATATTTTGGTGTGTTTGTGTGCTTATGTACAGCGCTTAGATACCTTTGTTGTAGCGCTTTATAAGTTACAAATATTAATTATTTGCTCGGGAGTCAAAATGATTTGATATTGAAATGGGTATAGAGGAACTGAGCCGATTGGTTCAACCACCATAATTATATTTTTTTTCTTGATTGATTAATCCTGGAAAGTACAAGGGATGGTTTCAAAACCTCCTGCAACATGGACTAAAAACTTCCCAAAATACTGTAAATTACAAGTTAGCTTGCTGTATTTATCCTTTGCAGGAACAGATGAATGTACTTCCAAGCGCGCTTCTGTGCATTATAACGTAATCAGTATGTTGGTACACTTATACCCGAAAAAAGGATAGAGGGGTAAGGTTTGCCCCCCCACCCACCACTTAGGAATCAACCTGTCCCTCTCCTTGGGTAGAGTTTTAAAAATAGAATAGGGTAACTTTTCGGTACACATAATACAGGGCGTATCAAAACGAAGTTAACAGTGAAAAAAAATATGTAATTCAAAACGTATGCGGTATTTGGACACCTTGCTCTAAGTTAGGTCACGAATTATCTTGTCCTGCTCATGAGTGCAAGATCACAAGAGTTGTATATTAATACATTATTTCAACACGGAAGCCCATTCAACAACAATTTTTCTTCTTGGGGCCATGCCATAAACAGAAACATACAGACTGTAACCCGCAAAAAAAAAAAACAAAAAAAACACCACACAAACATTTTTTTTTTTAATCAAATTTGAAATTTTAAACTTATAAAATAATATAAATCGTGGCTTTCTGCAAGTTCCCGTAGGATTTTGGTGGTAAAGTGATTGTTCTTGGTGTTTTTTCATTCAATAGGGACCAGGGACAGTCAGAAAATGATGGGGTGCAAATTTTCGGCTGCTTTGCCCCCTTCCTCAAGGCGGAAAATGGTAATACAGGGAAAAATTTATAAAATCGAAGCGATGGTTGTTTTTTTTAAGTACATTAACATGTTGTCTCCTTATAGGATTAGAAAAGTATTAAAATTTGCCTAGGTTCCGACCTTTAGTTAAAGCACCATAGCCCCATAATGGTTCAGGTTCATCCTGGGGGGGGAGGGGGGTATAAGATTTACCTAATGCTCAGATTTTGTTGAAAACTGGTGAATAAGTTGTTTTTGTAATTGCATAAGGTCCAAAAAATGATTATTTACAGCGCTTGTGACATTTGGGTTGGCTAATTACATAGCAAAAATGTGCCAAGGGTGTAAATGGCCTATGGGGTCACCAGAACTTTACTGGATGGTAGTGTAGTCGATATCAAAAGATCAATTAAAATGGATTTTCTGTGTCAGTATGGACACAAGGAATCATTTGACAACACTTTCAAACAACCATCGGAGCAGTACCCAGGGTTGGACCTTGAACCATTTGGGGCTCTATACCGCTTTAACTAAAGGTTGGAACCTAGGGCAAATATATCACTTTTCTAATACTTATGACTAGACGGCGCGTTAGTGATACATTAAAACACAATTGACTCGATTTTAAAATTTTCCCTGTGTACTAACATTTTGCACCTTGAAGAACGGGGGCAGCAGTGGAAAATTTGACCCATTTCCTGACAGTTTGGGTCCTTTTGAAACCCAAACAGCAAACAAAAAATCAATTTTAGCATGAAACAAATCCTACGGGGAGAATACACACCCCAACCCACAGATAAGTACAATCCTCACGTTTATTCCATCCAACTTGATGGACCCTAACCGGAGATTATTGTAAATTGAAACCACAAAGGATAATAATTAATAATATAAAGGCATTTAGAATGTTTGCGCCATCTATCATAGAAAACTATCGAGGCGCAAACATAAAAACAAACAGAGACATTAAAAAACAGTTACAAAGAAAAACACTGAGTAATGTAGAGGCCCACTTTAAACAAGTGTGTTTTTAAACTCTTCTTGAAAGTCTCAAGTGCATTACAAGTCTGAGTTCCAAAGGAAGTGGTTCCAGAGTTAGGAGCAGAGCATAAAGCCCGGTCAGCAATAGAAGATGAATGAAATGAATTACGAGGAACAGAAGAAAAGTGTTTACTGAGATCTAAAGGTGCGTTGATGGAATAGGTGGTGTGAGAAGTTGCTGATATATGAAGTGCCATGCATGAAGAGCTTTCCGGTGAGGAGGAGGAGTTTAAAATGGATGCGATACCGAATTGGCAACCACGATGCAGAATTGTAAAAACATGTAAATATGTTCAAAATTTTCTTGACTTTGTGAGCATGCGTTTCAGCAGCATTTTGAGCTTGTGAAGTTTATTAAGTTGCCGCTCAGTATGCCCATACAATTAGCGCATGCCATTGTCAAGGCGTCGGGACGGACTAAGGCATGAACGAGTGCGCTGTGCAGAATCATCATCAAGCACTTGCGGATCTGGTTAATGTTCCTAATCTGGAAAAGGGATTTTGCACACATTTTTAATTGCGTCATCCATGGATAGAGTGTTGTCAAATATGATGCCAAGGATTACGAGCCTCTAGCCAGAACACGAATTGTTACAGGAAGCAATTGCAAGGACAGTCAGGGTAGGTTTTAGGTTTGATGATATTTAGAGGGAGTAATAATAATTAGTTCAGTTTTGTATCATTTAATTTCAACTTATTAAGCAGTCATCCATGATTTAATGTCCTCAATACACAATCAATCTTAGAAACGAGTGGCAATTTCATCAGAAGGATACCAAGTCAAAAGAATAAGTACAGTGGGTAACGTTGATAACATGATAATGATAACTGGGCCAGGGTCATGAGAAAACTAAAAGGTATATGGCGTTGTTTGTGCATCTTTGCTTCTTTAGAGATTACATTACTAGTTGTGTTGTCTAGTGGTGCCAGTGAAGATCGAAAGATTGTTGGCGGATCCTGTACGAGAGCACCCATACAATGGCCCTCGTAAAACAGGGGTTTCCAGGTTCGGCTTGTGATGGCCATGGTTAATACAAATTTTTTTATGGAAATTGCCACTCTTCGCAAAAAGAATAATGGCTGCCCACTATATGTCTGAACAAGATATAATATGTGGGGCCTTTATATGATAGCTTATGGTTCTCTTGCTAGCACACACTGGATGACATTGGTGAGATGCAGTGACAGTACATCTCGTACATTGCAGATTCGTGGAGGGAGTATATAGTGACTGAGAAGAATAATTGATGCACCTTTTGGAGGAGAAGAAAAGGAACGTGTGTGGCATACCTGGAGGACAACCGAATTCAAATAATTCCAGATCGGATAGTACTGATTCACTTGGATCCATAAATGAGTCGATAGATTGTACAGCATAGCATTTCCAGGGATGATGATTGCAACAATTGGTTTGATAAATCAAACACATGCATTTTCGGTGCCAAAATAGCACGTTCACAAAGGCAGGTGTATACCGAGGCGGTTTTGTTGAAGGTCTGGGAAAACGTTGTGATGTTACAGTGCCGACCATTCCCAATTGAGAGGGCGTTTTTGACAATAACTGTCATGGTCTGATGATAGTAGGGTTATTGTCGTTATCCAATATCAAGAAGAGCCAAGTAGGGAGGTCTAGCTTGCAACGCAGTTGTCGCCATGATATGTACGCGCCTATTGGTTTGGCAAGTGAAAATTTGCCATCCAGGCACGTGTGTATCACATTAGCTCGCTCGTCCCTCACTCTATAACAACGGGTTTGCTGTTGACGAAAATCTCCTTCAAGATCACGATTATATGCCAATCATGGAATGGTTATAAACTTATATAAGTTCACGTGTGGTTCTATCTATCAATGCGCTTCAGTGATGCTTTGTGTAGCATTGTTAGCACCATCAATTATGATTGTTTTTTGCGTTGCAAAGAAGTGCAGGCAAAGCAGTTGCTTTCCTTATCGCACAGGTTGGTATGTGTTCCCACAGGAGGAGTATGAGTGGGAATTTAGTATGTTCTACCACCTGTTGAGGATTTTCGCGGCAATACTCGAGAAGCAGTGGCTAGAGGCAATGCACCTTGAGACCGTAAACTAGATGAAGAGGAAAGGTTTTTCCGTACCTCCAGGTACATCTACGAAGAAGAGTTTCTCACAGTTATTATCATTAACTGCGGATAGAACCAGTCGGTATAAATAGAATACCAATATGAATATTGGAGCCATAAAGGCACGTGTGTATCCCATTAGCTCCGGCCTCCATAACAACTGTGTTGCTGTTACGACAATCTCCTTCTAGAATCACGGTTTATGCAATCATGGATTGGTTGATAACTTGTATATGTCAAGCGCTTCAAGTGATGCCTTTGTGTATGGGCATTGTAACTTCATCAATGATTAAATTGTTTTTGCGTTGCAAAGAGGGCAGCCAAAGCAATTTCTTTCCCTTATGCACAGGTGTGTGTCACAAGCGGTAATGAAGAGTGGAATTGTAGTAATGTTCTACCAACCGTGAGGATTTTCGCGGCAATACTCGATGAGCTTGGCTAGGGCAATTGCACTTGAGACCTGTAAAACTAGATTGAAGAGAAAGGTTTTTTCCGGTACCTCCAGGTACATCTACGAAGAAGAGTTTCTCACAGTTATTATCATTAACTGCCGGATAGAATATCGGTATAAATGATATTCTGTTCTGGAGTGATTTTTGGAATCAATTGTTTCTCCACAAATTCAGTCCCTGTTGTCTATTGTAATTGTTTCTCTGATGATATCCATCGGATAGCTCTCGCGTCACTTATAGGATTAGGAGCCCAATTCTGTTGATATTTTGCCGTGGTGGGGGTGGGGATTTCAGGTATTTGGATAAGTTCATCTAACTCCAGTAGTGTTCTTTTTTACTAGATTTGGTATCAAACACATCGGCTTTTCTTGTCTGCTCGGAATAAGACGTCCTCTGCCAATGTCTCACGATGTGCTTCCAAAAGGCCTTTGTATCTCGCAATTTTCACAGCAATGTGATAATGATGGTAAAGATGAACGCAATGTTCTCTAGGTGATTTGAACTCTGCAGCTCCTCCATGCACAGAAGACAGTTTCCAGCATCTCACCCCAAATGTTTCGAGATCTTCACACGATGTATAGACTTGTATTTCATGTAATACGAACCAAGGATAATAACAGTCTTGTTTGTTTTGGCGACCATGTACACTCGTGTCAAATGCATCTTATTGTTTAATTTTTTTGGTTGGTCTTCTACTTCCTGCCGGTTTTTATGTCTGACCCATCTTTGTTCGGTGGCCTAGTATAGTAATTTATAACATCGACATAAAGTAATCTGCTGAACGTTAAGAGCATTTTGAGGGGTGAAGTAGACTCTTGTATTTTGTAGATGAACGAGCCAAGGCTGTGGTTGGGAAGTCCAATCTTCTCCACATGCTTCGAGGAGCTGATACCGACCTTCTTGGTATAATACAGGGTGATAAAAAAAAACTTGACCCTGATTGTGTCCGCCATTTTGAAATTTTTAAGTAATATATATCTAACATACTTGGTATAATCTGAAAGCTGGGTTCATTTCCTTTATTTACTACAAGATCATTCACATCGGTTAGGTATAGACCGAGCTTACAGTCGTTTGAATCAAGTAGTCGGTTTTTGCTCTGTACACTGGTTCACATTGAAATGAACGCGTTCAGCGAAGGAAATCCGTGTCATAAGAAAATCAGGCTATTTATTCACTGCAGATTCTTGATTCGAAAGACTGTAGCTTCGGCCTAACTCAACCGAGTGGAATGATCTTTGCAGCAAATAAAGATAATGAAATAAGCTTTCCGCAATACCACATAATGTTAGACTTTATATTATTTAAAATTCAAAATGGCGGACACATCAGGGTCAAGTTGTTTTTTTTACTCCCCTGTACATGGGGATTTCATTCGGGGGTGTTTTTCTTGACTTGTTTAAGTGCGAACACTGCTGTCTCATTCCTTTGTGGCTCATACTTCCAGCACACATTGATATATTTTCACGCATACAGCTCAACATTTGCAGGAGATGTAAGATCGCATAATATACTTATGCCTATTCGCTATTGTGGGCTGATGCCCACCATCATTTGGGATGATCTTGCACGCTTTTTTAGCAAGTAGGTTTTTAAATGAAAGGAAGAAAGACCAAGGCAACAAAATGTTTCGATACGACTTTGGCACAATACTGATCGAAATATATGTCCGAGATACTTGTGTGCCAACGTATATTCCCTAGCTCGGATAATATATGAGAGGAGCTGATCATGTGTCTAATACCTTTTTTGGGGTTCAAGGAATTAATGAACACCACTTCCTTCAGTCATTTTGTTTTTCCAATATGGCGCCAATGTACATAAAACTGATACTTTTGTTATATCTTGCACACACTATTGATTCACTTGGAATAGTATGTATTCTATGTTTTTCAGGGCCATAAATTGAAATATATATCACTTTTTAATGATATTTTGTGCGCCAATGTATTCCAATATGCCCCCCAATTAACACTCCAATATCTTTGTTCAAATAAAAATAATGAACTGAATTTGTTTTTGTGTCTAGACCGATGTTGTAAAGGCCAACTAAACCAATTATCTTATTTTTATCTCCCATATTATTACTATTTAGCATAATATTAAATTCTTATAAAGCGCGACAACCCATCAAGGCGCCCTGGGGTGGAGCTCTAAGGTATTGCAATATACACAAGATAAATCCATAAGAGCAAAGAAAGATTTTATGGCAAGAAATCAGATTTTAGATGTCTATAGGAGAAACCGAACGGTAATCAAATTCACGTACGGCCTAGCTCTACAAGAATTGAACCAGGGTTGCGTTGATGAAGGCGGCGATCGACTGCTACCGCATCCCCACCTCCCATATCACTATCGCATTGTAGAAAAGGTATTATGATAGATTAAAATAGCCTCTCTGGTCAAAGACCAAACAGAATTGTAAAATGAAATAACATTAAAATTATATTGCACATAAGAGTAACCAACGTCGGAGACCGTATTGGAAGAAGCATTGAGATGCCAACACTGTTCCGATCCATCCCCACCAATTCTGTCAGCCGACTGATCGAGGGACTGCTTGAAATGATCCATCATCCACTGTAGTCCTCAATTGTATTATTTCACGGAACACATACTCCCTTAATAAAACATTTAAATGAGGCGAAGAGTAGTTATGATGTTGTTGACGTTACTAGTAAGATCTAGGTCTGTGTCAAGTTTCGATTTCACGTCTTTCACAGACGACAATTTCACCTTGCTTTAGTTTATATTAACACCATTTTGTACAAACCATAACGAGATCCAAGATGCTCTCGCTCTCAAGATGTCTTTAATTGGTTTTGCATGCACTTCCTTCAAGGCTAATGCTAAGAAACCAAAGCCATGGTCAGATCTGGGTAGTCACAATCCATATACCCAAACCTAACAAGTTTATCTCCAACATCAGCCCCATTGACAAATTTAGTGACATCACCTTCCTTGGGGCGTCACATTCCCAGCAATGTACATATTAGATGCCATCTTCAAAAGGCTCGTAAGATCATTGGCCTGATCCATATAAATTTCCATCTTGCTCCTAAATCTTTTTCGTACCCTGTGCTATTTCTTTGTGTTCGTCCCATATTAGAAGAAGAGTACATCAACCCCCAACCAATCGTTTGGAATCTCTGTCAGAGATTTGCAGTCGGACCATTTGCAGTCTTGGAATCTTGAACATGATGACCTCCTTTTCCCAACATCCCTTCCATATTTGAGTCTCGGCGTGCTTTCTCTGTCCTTCTGTCATGTCTTTAAAATTCTATGCGTGTCTTTCCTCCGCTCCCCATGTTTTCACTCCACACTCTCGTTCCAACTCCCAGATTAACATCTCGGGCCCTCTATCCACCATTTCAGTCCGCCAGTACCAGAGTTTGCCAAATCCCGCAGACTCGGGATGGGCTTCGAAACGTCCAATGCACATAGGAAGATGTAAATGATGACCGTCCCCGTCTCCTGCGGGTGAACGTAGTCGTGTCAATCATCAATTCTAGATATACCAAGGGATGCAGAGCCAGTGTAAATGTCAAGAAGACAGGCCCTTGACATCTACAAACACTTGCAGAGTGCAATGGACTGAATGATAAGATCACCTTTCTCTAAACAGAGGCATGAGGTACAATTAAGGTATAGACGCAAAAGGCGTGCATTTTGTGTCTCAAAAAATTCATTATTTTTTTTATAATGATTAAAAATGGTTTATTGTGTCGAATCTGATTTTTTGGTCACTTTGAGTTAATAGTTTTATTCTGGTTGCATTTTAGTACTCTTTAATTGTCCCAAAAATAAAAGTGAAAATTACATCTTCCTAACCAATACCCGCAGTCGAATAACACGCATTTGGGGGATAAAACGGGTTTCCACAAACACTGAATACGTATTCGATAGCTTTGCGTGTCCAACTATCTCAAAGCACACAGATACTTGGTGAACGAATACGTATTCGCTGGGACAAGATTGACTACTTCATTGATCAAATCTATAATAGGTCTATCAAGAGTTAAGGCAATTCTTAAATATTACCTTTCTATACTTCATGAGGGATTAATGGTCATTGTTATTTCCTTTTACTTTGTGTTTTAATCTTGTACTTGTACTTAAGTGAAACCTACGGGTTGTGCGTCGTGAAAAAAAAGAATTTTTGTAGTTGTAACATTGTAACCAATACACCAAATTTATAATTTTTTTGGGGGGAGGGCATATGACTTAACCCTCGTATTACCAAAGGGAGTTTACCACCCCAGGTAAACTTTCCCTCGGTGCGCAAAACGTAAAAACTTTCGTTAGCTCTATATCATTATTTCACGTTTTCTGCTAAGTTTTGGCGAAACAAATGTGAACACTGTAAAAAAAATACGGACTGTAAATTTTAGAGTAAAAATCCTGGCAGCAATTCTGCCAACAAATTAACCGTAAAATTTACAGTATACTGAAAATTAAGTTAATCAAAACGCTTAAAAACAATATTATTGGTGAGTTTAGTACAGAGTTTGTGAATGTGGTGGAAATAAAAAAAAACCCCCACACCCACCTGACGAACACCCTAACTTAGTAGGCCTATCCACAATATTTACAGGGTGCATATACGGTAAACTGTACAGTTTTGTATTGTTAAATGTATTACATCAACTGTAAATATACAGTATTTGAATGAAACCTGTAAAAGCTATATTTTTTACGGGGTTTTTGTTTTGTAACTTTTAAAAAAAAAAAAAAAAAAATTACAGTATTTTTCCCTGTATTTTTAGTACGTAATGGTAGAATTGAAAACTTCATAGTAGGTATAAGATTTGTTTACTCTTAATTTCGAATAAAGTCTTCACTTTTAGATTTTGGTCATTATAAGGCCTGGAAAATATGGACATAAAATGTACAGTATTTTGCTGTATTTCAAATTACCCAATACGGTAAGTTTTTTACAGTATTTTCCGGTAAAATTGCACTGTAAATTTTTTACAGTGACGAGCCACCCTCACCGGGGTTAGCGGCGACGTCGATTGGTTGGTAGTGGTTCTACTACCTATACTATACGCATTATTGAAAATGCAGCATTCTGATTAGTCAGTTTACGGCCCATATTTGCAATAATGAGCCGCGAATGCATTTTCTTATTCATTTCATTTTCATTAATCAGCATACAGCAGGTTTTGTAGTATCATCATTGGCTCATAATGTATCTCGGGCGGGAAAAATAAAAAAAACTTGGCGCATTATATAGTTTTTTCCGAACTCGAGGAGATTATTCGCTATAAATGACCTGCATTACCCTGTAGTTTTAGTGTCATTGTTAAATATTGTGTCACTGTATGGCTCTAAACATTTAGTTTTGATTAAAACTAGTCATTTTTTTTTTCCATATCCTTTTGGGGCTAAACCCGCATGTAAAATCCAATATTCCTACCTTTTTTATGCAAATTCATTTTTTTCATTTTATACTCTGTTTGTCTGTGGAAATGACCAACTTTTGCCAACTTGTGAACGTGACGTCATTGTGCCCATACTAGGTTATGTTGGAACATTAGAAAACGGTGGACCAATGCTTTATCACAACGGTATACCAACATCGAAATCATCTATTGCTTTATAAATAATTGAATGCTCGGGGTGTTTACCACCCCTCCCCCGTAGTACACCCGTGTTCAAAAATAACTTGTAAACATATTGCGAAAGTTTAATTTTCTTTGATTTTAACTTTTGATATCTGCAAACTAAATGAATACTAATATATGACATCATTTAAAAAAAACTCGCTTTCAGTGAACAAATTGAGATTTTCTTTGGGAGGTGTTTGTATAAGCGTTAGTGCCCTCTAGAAAATTGTTTTAGATTATGTTAGATGTGTATGAGTATATTAGCCATTTAATTGTTATTCGTTTCAATTTGGATATAGTTTAAGCGTGCAACATTACTTTGAAAGATGGACCTATAGTATGTATGAGAAAGTTTACGAAACGAGAAAAGACGCGTTTATCCTCCAAAATCTTTGATTTATGAACCATTACCAGTTACCTTTTTAAATATTTTCTGAGCTCAATTTTTGAACAGTTCTAGTCAATATTTATTGTTTGTTACAACATGCATACTATTATTAATTTTTTATGTAACATGCACTACAATGTTTGTGTTCCATCTAACGTATTTACTCTGAAATTTATGTTTTTTTCTGCAAAAAATGAATTAAAACATATTGGCACTAGTAAAAGATATTAATTTTAAGGAGCCAAATTTGTAAGAGGTTTAATTTTCTGAATTTGGGTTGTCATCATGGTCAGCCGCGCTATATTTACAACGAACGATAATGCAACGGTGAATGTTTCCCACTGTTAACCGCTTTATGGATCGTTTGTAACCAAATTTGCATGGTTTGTAACATAAACACAATGCAATAGACATCGTCATCCGTCTTCGTCTTCATCATCATTAGACATCGGTCATCGTCGTCGCCTTCGTCACATCATCGCGTTATTCATCGTCATCGTCATCGTCATCATATCATCATCATCAATCATCATCATCAGCGATCAGTAGCATCATTGTGCGTCGTCAAGCTCGATGTGTCCTTATTCATCGTTATTGCCACCATCAGCACCGCATGTTATTCTTATCATCCGTGGCATCATCGGCATCATAATTTTAACAATAGTAAAAACCGTAGCTATATTAATCTCACCATACTTACATAGAAATCAATGGGTTTCATGCAGTCGAATACGTAGTCGACTCCTTGTTTTTTTAAAAACACAGCATAAACATGTTGGGTATTTGACAAAACCCTCGAACCACATTCATGGCCATTTTGGAATAAGGAAAACAGTTGTTCTTGGTATTTTAATACTGTCGTCAGTTATTAATCATTCATTTTTACGACACCACTTAAATAGCCATTTCCTTTATTCATTAATTACACGCATTCATATTAACTCAACTTTCAAACGCCGTTTTCTCATAACTAGCATTTATACTGATTCGACCCTATGCAGAACCCACGACGATATGTTTAGACATACAGCATGGTGTACAACCCAGACAAGTCTTGTGAATAATTAAAATACAACCTACAGGAA
>JAMKCH010048509.1:0-11278 GCA_023653785.1 Ophioderma brevispina
ATGAACAGGCTATAGTCTGGCAGGAATTATATACTTAAGTCTAGAGAAAACATATCAACATATAATTGATGCTTATATTATATTTGTACTTATTGTAAATTTCTTCACATTCGGTTTATAAGTTTGTTGTCTTTCTGATTGTACTTTTTGCAATGTGTAATGTCACTGAAATGAGCTTTCTGTATATTATAGAATTTACTAATTGATTATGTAATCTGAATATGGTCTAACTTGTACAGGGTTCCTGTTGACTATAGATGTTTAGGGGAATCAAGTTTCAGACAGAAACATGGAAGCCAAATTATGGCTAAATTTGTCCTCTATGTGACCATGGCTGTGGGCTGTGTTGCCCCGTTTTATGCAACTTATACAAAGTTATAGTGTGACAAAATTTGATATCACATGTAGTTCTTGATCATATTAGGTGGTATTCTAAAAGGGAGTCTAACTTTACACACAGGTATGAACCAGGACAGAGGGTGTTTTGAATCAATCCCATAATGCATTGCAATTTGCCTAAAACATTTTATGATCATGCTAAAAATTCCCAAAGTACTAACACTTTGGGGTCGAAAATGAGTGTAAAAATTCAGGGTTTTTATGTGTTAAGAGTAGGATTTTGCTGGGATCACATGAGCCAATTGAGGTGAAATTCCCCAAAACTGGTGCATTGTGGGATTGACTCAATACATCCTCTGGAACCAGGCTTAGTCTTTCATTAGTGGACCGTTTTCCTTTCAACATACACTAAAAGTTAAATGTACGGGGTGAGAAAAGTTGTCATGGATGGGCTGTTCTGCCCATCCACAAGGAATTTTCTCACACCCATTGTGGGTATGTTGAGAGGAAAAAGGTTCAACCATGAAGGACTAAGCCTCTGTTGAGAGGAAAAAGGTTCACCCATGAAGGACTAAGCCTTGTTTAAACCTGGGTGTAAAGTTAAGACTCCCTTTTAGAATACCACCCCTCTTTCAACTCCACCATGAGTTGTTTTGAATGCAGTCAAGATGCTGTCAGCAAGAATAAGAGCTCAGTAAGTTCTTGAAAAAGTTCAAGAAGTTGATCCTATTGGGTGATATTCTGAAAGTGAGTCTTAACTTTAGATTTGGGTTTAAACCAGGGTTAGCCCTACATGAGTGGACCTTTTTCCTTTCAACATACTATAAAAGTTAAAATGTAAGGAGTGAGAAAAGTCATCATCTTGAGGAATTTCTCACCCATTACAGCACACTTTTGGGGTATGTTTAGAGGAAAAAGGTCGATCCATCCATGGGTCTAAAGTTAGACTCTTTTTGAGAAGACCAGCCATCTTGACTCCACCATGAGCTGTTTTGAAGGTAGTCAGGATGCCTTCAGTAAGTTCTTGAAAAAGTTCAGATGAATTATTACAATTATCAAGCTCAGTAAGTTATATGCCTAGACTGGTATGCTCAAAGGGAGTCTAACTGTAGACCCAGGTTGAAACCAGATTTAGTCCTTCATAAATTGACCTTATTTCTTTCAACATACTCTGAAAGTGTGATGTAATACCTGTGAGAACATTTCTCATGGATGGGTCACAACTACCCATCCTCTCACTTAGTACATCACACTTTCAAGAGTATGTTACAATAAGAAAAGGTCCATTCAAAAAGGACTCACCTTGGTTTAAACTTGGGTCTAAAGTTAGACTCCTTTTGAGATGACCAGCCTATATTTTTAATATTTTTGTATGAAGTATCTGTGTGAGTGAATTTTTATATTAACATTCATCTGCCTTTGTGTAAAATACAGCACTAATTCTAATTGTTCTGGCAGGTAGAACTGTTGTTATGAAAATGTCTTGAAAGCTAGGAAGGACTGATTTGTGTCCAAGCGCTGTTGTTTGAATGTCATTTGAACATAGCAGCTATTGTTTGTGAAAGGGACAGAAGCGATTGCATCATGAATCTGTGGGATGTCCTCTGTTGAAAAAACAACACTACAGATTGCATATACTTATTCCACAAAAAAGACTTAATATTTTATTGAAATAAAATATGACTTTATCTAAGTAGTATTATCATGTGATTAAGGCATTAATCTTATGACCTTGGATGCACATTTGGCACCTATGATTTATGAGAGAAAAGGTAATAATTCATGGCATATAGCATTAAACTAAGCAAAAAATCCTTAGGCTTTATTTCCATGTGAAGAACTTTTTGCACATGTCATTGGTCAGTACATTGTTTTGACATTTATCTAATAAGCATTTTCACACATTGAGAAAGGTTTAATTGTTCATGGACAATCTAAACTTAAACTTAAGTGCGTTTCATGACGCCATGAACGGTGTGGGCCTGGGTGGACTATTCATTTGGCTATCCTGCAATTGAACAATTTTGAGATTTTTGAAGGTTTTAATGTTCCATCTTGAAAATGATAACTAAAAATTCTAGGTATACCATTTTCTTTGGAGATGGCATCATTAGAATGTAGCTCACCTGATATTTAAAGAATTGGATGAAACAGACCCATAGTTCCAACAGGATTGGGTAGAGCGATTTCAAGCAGAATTTTACGAAAACCAAATCCATGAATATTAAATGTGAGTGATTTTGTGGAAGAGATCCACAGATATCTGACCCTTTCCAGTGGCAGATCCAGAATTGGAAAAGCAGGGGTGCTAGGAAGAGTTAAATACTGCAAGTTATCGGAAACAGACTTATTCATGCAGAATTCTTATTGAAGTAAGATTATTGTTGTATCAAGTGGAGACGTATACAAAATTCCTAGCTACAATACGTGTTGCTAGGAATTTTGAGTTATATGAACCAGTTCAACGTGTTGGTTGGTAACACGCAATTTTACTCTGTTTGCGCCCCTGCTTTCCGCTTGGATCGGACCCACTGCTTTGCTCAGTGTGAAAACTCCATTTATCATGCTATATATATAATCAATTATGCGGCCTCTAACATTTGAATGTATTCTTATCACCTCGTCATATTTAATGATTAGTAACAAGTGAAATCCTTAGGTAATACATGTATATTAATTCTCACAGATATGTATAGAATCTTGTTGGATCAGGTGAAAGAAAATAATATGACACTCAAACTCTATATTTGTAGGTATCAGACTCTGGGGTAATTTGCCAAGTCAAAGAACTTTTATCATCATCATTTTTCACCTTGTTACAATTAAAGGTTCAACAAGAAATTAATATTAATAAAACATTAAAAAATCATCAAAATTAATATTTTTATTTTTACAAGGTGGCCCGCAGGGGCCTTGTTCTGTTTTTGATGCGTTCTTTCTTCTTCTTTTTGTACATTTCAACTGGTCTAGATCAAGTCATGGTTTGACGTATTCTGGCCAGACTTGCACCAAATGCCCGCTGAGGCATCCCATTAATGTCACATGACTTTGACCCCTGTTGGGGTCATTTAGGGGTACAGGGGGTTCAAAGTGTTCATTATTACTTTAAAAAGTTTCAGCGGCTACAGATTTACCATGCACGTACGTGACTCATGCATATGAAGGTAGCTTGAGAATACTTCACAAAAGTTATGGGTGAGAGGTCACTCGGGGGTCATTAAGGGGCACTTCCGTCTTAATAAGAAAAATCTTCAAAAATCTTCAAAAATAGCTATCTGATATATGCAACGTTGCATGATGGTCACGGACTCTCATACATATGAAGCAGCTTGAGCCCCTTCAAAACGTGTGCTGCATGGGGTCAAAGGTCCTTAAGGGGTCACTTCCGTCAAAAAACAAAATATTCCAAAATAGTTCAAAAATTTTTATCTCAAAACCCAAACAATAGTACAGTGACTTAATTACAGATATGCTTTGCATGTTACCTGTGTATGCAAGATTTTTATTTTGGAGGAGGTCAAAGGTCATTAGGTCATTCCGGTTTTAAGGTAAATAATATCAAGAATTTTTTTCCGGCCAGAAATAAGCACAGTGAATTTTTTTATTGCATTGGAACCAATGCATTTTGTTGTGTATACGAGGTTTTTTTATCCCGGGATCAAAAGTCATTAAGGGGGTCAAAAGTCAATTTGCCCAAAAAAAATGTTAAAAATAGACCAATTGGATTATCTCAGCCTATAGAGGACAGATAAAGCCCGCGATTACTACAGTGATGTTGTAAACATTAATGTCGAGAAGTCTATGATAGTCTCGCCCCAAAGGTCAAAGTTCATGTTTCGAGGTCAAAGGTCAAAATTTAAAAACAAGCTCCGTTTGAACTGAAAATGACAGGAAGGAATCTTGATATGTAAATACAGAAAAAAAATTACGTGACCTATCGGGGACCCAGGGGACAGTTTATAGAGTGCAAAGGTCAACTCCCTGACATCGACTTGGATGGATTGAGGTGAAACTCAATAATATTGATCCTTGTAAAGTTGTTAACACGTAAAAATACATTTAATGACATTTGTTCATATTGGTGAAGTTAAAGGTCAAAGGTCAAGTCGCCTCAGGGTTCATTAAGGGGATCACCATCATTCCCAATACGGCCGTCTTGTACATTAGATCTGTCCCAGGTCTAGTTCGTTCTTTCGTTTAACACTGCAAAAATAAAAATGCTTCTAGGCTCACATGGTTGATGTATTCTGACAAGACTTGCACCAAATGACCCTGAGTCATTCCATGCATGCCATATGACTTTGACCCCGATCGGGGTCATCTAGGGTCACGGGGTCAAAAAGGTTGATGCTTGAACTGTATCTCTCATAACAGTTTACTGCATGGTAACGTGACTATGCATGTGGAGCAGCTTGAGAACTTCACAAAAAAGTTGGGTCGAGAGGTCAATTTTGGTCATTAAGGGGGCAACTTCCGGTCTTATGTGAAAAATATTCAAAAAATCTTCAAAAAATGGCTATCTATAATGCAACGTTGATGCATCAAGGGCTCATACATTAGGAAGGCAGGTAAGACTTCACAACGTTGTACCAGCATGGGGAGGTCAAAGGTCATTAAGGGGAAGCTTCCGGTCAAAAACCAAAAATATTCCAAAATATTCAAAATGTTTTATCTCAAAACCCAAAACCATCGTACAGTGACTTAACTTTCAGATATTGCATTAATGTTACCTGGTGTATGTAAGGTTTTTTCTTTTGGAGGTCAAAGGTCATTACGCCATTCGGTTTTAGGAATTGAATTTCCAAGGAATTTTTATCTCCAGAACCAAGCATAGCTAGACTTTTTTTATTTGCATTGGAACAATGCATTTCTTGTTGGTGTACACGAGGTTTTTTTCTTATAACCGGATCAAAGTCAGTAATGGGCGTCAAAAGGTCAATTTTGCCAAAAAAAATGCTAAAACATAAGGACCAAATGGGATTATCTCAGCCTATAGAGACAGATAAAGCCCATTATACTAACAGTGATGTAACATTAATAGTAGAAGAGGTCACTGATAGTCTCGACCCACAGAGTCAAAGTTCAAGGTCAAAGGTCAATCTACAAACAAGCTCCGAGTGAGCTGAAATTTGTCAGGCTAAGCCTTTTGGTATATAAATACAAAACAATTACAGTTGACCCATCCGTGACCCCAGGGAGTCATGCTTAGAGGGGTGAAAAGGTCAATTCTCTGACATGCTTGGATTGAGTTGAAAAAAACTCAAGATATTGATCCTTGTAAGTTGTTAACACGTAAAAATACATTTAATGCCATTTTGGTGAAGTTAGAGGGTCCAAAAGGTCAAGTCACCTCAAGGGTTTATTAAGGGGATCACCATCCATTCCCAATAACGGTGGGGGGGGGGCCGCCTTGTAAATGTAGATCTGGTCCCCAGGTCTAGTTGTTTACTGGGCATGGATATGCGAAACATAACCTGCAAGTGGTTTGCTTGAAGTCCGTGTATTAAAGACCGAAGGCAAAATACTTTTTATTGATTCTGTAATTTCTTATGTGCGTATCAAAATTCCGACTTTAAGATCAAAAAGCCCTTTCCCGTGAAATATCACAGATTTTCAGCATGATATTTGTGCACCATGACAAAACAGTTTGACCTCAAACACAAGCATTATTGATCTTTGTTTTATTTCTGTACTATGGAACCACATCAGCTGTTTAGTGCAATTTTGAGACGCCGTCCTGTATGTCTAGTTGCGGGAGACGGTATGACAAATTTCATTCCTCAAATACTTCATTTTTTTCAACTATTTGGTGTTTTTTTTCTACCTTAAAGCAGTTTATGGATTGTACACACTTATCCCTGATTTATAGTTAAAAATATGCATTTCCACATTTTTCCATTCTCTCTCAATATCGCTGCAACAAAATCCCTTAAAATGCGGTCATCCATACTTAAAATCCAGTATGTACTTGAAGTACGGTACAACAGCCATCCAGTTTTTATTTTTGTTGCATCAGGAATTCAGGAAAAGAAAAGAAGACAAATTTTTGTGTATAAAATAAAAAAACATTTAGAATGGCCAGCAAGAATGGGGTTCTGCATATAAATCACTGTTGTAAACTGGAACTCATGAGAATCAAGATAAATGACACCACATAATGCCTTCATAATCAGTCACCTTGTATGACTGATATAGTTTGTGTCATATTATCCATCCATATTTATTACAATTTATCTTTACTATATGTATATGAGGTGGACACAATTAGGGCCTTTCAACCAATTTATTTTTTAATATTGAAAACAAAGTGGACCTTATGATTTAAATAAAATTTAATCTACACATTGTAGTTGTATTGTAAGAATAGTAAATGTTTGATTATTATTGTGAATAAATTGTAATAGTGTTAACTTCTTTAGAAAAAAAGCAGGTAAAAATAAAAGTTGCCTTATTCTCTTCGTTGTTGGTTTGGGGGTTGGTTATATTTTAAAAGCTAGCTAAGCTCTCACACATAAATTAGTCTAGTCTATTTTTTGCTAATACTGAATATGTAAGAAAATATAAATGATTTACCATGTAATGTAATGTCTCCTGCAGAGTGTATTTGCTTATTTTTAATTGGCTTAAAGGTACACTTCCCCCCGCTTCTCAAACTTTGACCTCAACACGTCAAACCCGATATTTTGTAGTCTAGAAATAAGGAAAAGGTTCGGAGTTGGGCTGATTTGAAAGCCTGGTCGGCTCTGAATCGAATTGGAAAAAAATCTCCTCCCGTCACCGATCCTCATGAACTGATCCAACCAGTTAATAACAAGCCTTAAAAAAAATGGTAAAAACTCTTTCTTGCATTCTTGGCCAAATTACGACTTTAGCCTATGTTTTCGATTGAATCTAGCTTAGAACCAACCAGAGTCGTCAGACAAACATTCACAACACTTCTTTCTGGAAATGTTCTCATGGTCTCCTAAGACAGGAGGGCATTCACTATACAAAACTGGCATATAATAATGAAGTGGTAATGAATCAACGATAAACTGAAAGAACACCATTTAAAGGGAATCCCTGACCACACCTGTCACCCCTTATATGTGTGTATCATTTGAAACTTAATTATTTTAATAGGACAGTGTCCCCGTGTTTGTCCCCCCCGCCAAAAAACATTATTACTCTAAAAGTGCCCACAATTTCAGGTCTTTAATAAACTTGCAAGTTTTATATATATTTAAAAAGTTAATTTTTATTTGATTTTCAAAAATACTCGAGTTCCGGTCCCTTATTTAATGAAATCTCTGTGTTTTTTTTTTTAATTGTAACTTGGACATGTCGTATTTTAACATAACACATCAAAACACAATGTTAATATGTGCAAAACCAAGGCTGTCCTTGGTTTTAAATAAAAAACATATATTTTCATTCAGTCATTTGGTACCTGATTTCAATGGGGACGCTGAACAAAATATTTAAATTTGGATAAGTATTTGCAGATGTTTTTATTTAATGGTAGCCGGGGTAAAACATTTTGACACTCTGTATTTTGATTTGTGTGCCTAATTAGCCACGCAAATTTGGAATCATCTCTGCAAGAAATTTTGCAATTGTATTTTTAGAGTCTGTAACACTGACGCCAAAATTGGTGTTTGTTACCTATTTTTGTACTGGCTGCTTGTGTGTATGTGTGACAACAAAAGAATTATAAACACAGGGAGTGAAACTGTCGCTTTGACCCATGTGTACTGTAGTGACAGAATGCTAGACCATGCATGAAATTCCACTTATAAACAAGGATTGAAATAGCAGTTGACATTGGAAGATCACATCAACTCCATGGTCACATGAAGAGATAAGCAGTTATTGATCAATGATAAGATTAGTTTATGCTCAAGATTGAAATAGCAAATTACCTTAAAAAGTCCAAAAAAAATATCCTATATGGAGCATAAAGGCACTATCAGTGATTTTCTAGATCAGAAAATCGAAAAATCATCAAAATCAGATTTGTGCATGATGTACAAGTACAGGTATCCTAACATACCCGGCAAATGATAGAACCAAAAACAACCTAATAGGATCAAATCGGACACTTTCTACAACACATATTGAATGGAGAACCGTTCTAAATCTTGGAACACTGCCGTTTTTCTTCCCTTTTCTGTCAATTCTTTATTGGAAAAAATCAACCTATGAAAATTCTCAGACTTTATCCTTCAACTTTTAAGCTATCCTGCAAATTCAAATATTTTGACTCTTTCTGATAATCCTGATAGTGAGGCTTTAAGCTTGTAACGTTAAACTGCTTAAAAGGTTCTAGTAGGAGTCTCGCGTCTTCTTTGTTGGCATTATTTGGAGAATAGTGGAACTGGTTTTTAAGATGTTTGTTCGAATTTAATGTCTATCGTGTTCTCTACTTGATATGGGAGCCGGCACGTGCCACATACGTGCCATCAAGTTTACAGTGGGAAACAAAATTGTGATCGTTTTTGGGAAATGGTAGAATCAATATGCATATTGCCCCAAAGGCCCTATTCAATACTGTGCTGCTAATATTAATGGTTAACCATAAAAACGTTTTTTTGGTGTTTTTATATCTTCGGACGATAATGAGAAAAAATACGGCCTTTCATATGATATCAAAAGCAATACCACTTGTAAATTAGGGGTACCAAGACGATCGGAACACGCAACCTTTAAATCAGTCAAACAGAGGGGCTATAATTGTTAAATAACAATTAAATATATGTGGTGTGAGAGAAGTAATGGACACACATATTACTCAGGTGTCGTCATATCAAATGTGATATTAAATATCTCATTGATATTTTGCTACGATTGGCTATTAACAAAAGGCTGGGTTATGCTCATTTCAATAATATAGGGAGCATGCAAGCCAAGAATGCTAAATTCTAGTTTTTAAGGTGCATTTGTGATCCTAAGCACCTTCATCTTTTGTTTATGGTTCCTAGGGATTATCCTAGGAAACATTTCTCGGGGGGCCTTAAATCTCACTGTCTAATGAGAAAATATGAATTTTGCCATTCAAAGTTCATTTTGCTCCTGCGTTGCAGCGAGTTGTGTTGGACCCAAACTGAGTTTTTTACCCAAATTACTCCATGGCGGTACGGTCCCGCAATAAAGTAAATTCATTTTAACTAAATTTGCCTTGAGTGAGGGGCAGAAAGTGATCGAGTATATTGGTAACATAGGCACAGACATCAAGGTATGAATGGATAGGTTTGTTGAACAGGTCAACCCACTTTTAAAATGTAATGAGTATGGTAGTTCACATACATCTTCTCTGGTAAGTGACTACCAAGGTGCAAATAATACAACATTACATGGGTCCCACAAAGTCCTCTAGAAGTTTGTGAAAGGTGGTTATGGTTATTTGCTTTCTTGAAGTTACATAGTATATCATGATAGCAATTACAGTATTTGCAGTACTTATAGTGAAGCGGTTGGACTGCAAAAGTGTCGACAACCCCTACCATCGGTCTTACAACAAAATGCAACACTTCATTCGAAGTAGTAATAAATAATTTAAAAAAAATGAGCGTGTCGGTCAAAGACTTTGGTGGCAGGGGGTGTTTTTTCGGGTCAAAAAATCACGTTTTTGAGCTAAAAGCTTAACATATCAAGATTTATTAATTTCTTAGCAAAACAAATTTTAATTCATCATGGCATTATATCAGTCTCTGACCATTATATTATAGATTTCTGTTTTATACAATATTAAGGGTCTAGAATTTTAGCCCCCCAAATCCAACTTTTTCCCTAAAAAAAACCATCCTTTTTATCACATGATCACCAAAGGTATTAACCTGAACCTTTATGCACTGCTTAGAAAACCTATATCAATAAAACAAAAAATTTTATTCTTTAATTTAAAAATAAGATTGTAATATTTTTACCTTAAAAAAATATAAAAAATAATAATTTCGCTTAATTGCAGCCCAAAATTACATTTTTCGGCATAGAAATCATCCTGCCACCAAAATTTCAACCCAAACCATCATTTCTTAATCTTATATATTATCCTTTCAAATAAAGGTGCGGTTTGGTTGTGTTTTGTTGTACGGTGGGGAGGGATAACTCGAAAGCTAGAGCACTTTTCAAGGCTCGGCCGCTAAGCTATTAGAATCCATCTCAAGAAAGAAAATATAAAAAAGGTGTTGCAGTAGGGAAACAACGGCGTAATATTGTAAATATGACCACCATGAAACTGAAAATAATGTTGTCTATATTGTTTATAAGTTTTTTATTTTCCCCAAACGTTTAATTTATAGATTGTAGGTTAGGAAGAATCAACTCGATCTACACTTTTTTTATTAAATTTGAGCGAGTCTGTAAATTACTCGACTTGTCAATTTTTACGGTTGCAACAAGAGATTTGAGGCATTTGTATTTGTTTACAGAAATGTCCTAAGAGAGACAAGCCGATTTGATTTGTTAATATTTCAAATAAAAACATCGGATGAATTTTGTAATTTGCTCCTATACGAAGTACAAAATCACAATTTTTGTTACCAAAGAGAGAAAAACATTTCTAAGCTTAATACTTCAAATGGGGCTATTTGATGAAAGTTAAATCAGGGCAAATGCAGTGTACTTTAATTTTTTAGGGATTATTGATATGTGAAATCTCTTGTTGCACTTTAAATGATTTTAATACCAGCAATTTGTAAAAGATGCTTTTGAAATTACCCTTCTTGAAATAGTGTAGCATGAAAACATACTTTACAGTATACAAGATTGAAAAATCTGTCTAATATAAAAAAAAATTGTTTCCAAATTGATTTAAGTATAAAAGCACATTCAGTTTTTCCCAAACCGAAATTTGCATTACCCCTGATTTCAGTTTATGTTTCATCTTGATAGAACGACTTTCACCCAATCCACCATCCGAAAGTTTAGTTATTGCACTGATATTTCAAGCCATTTTGAT